>JBCJKH010070445.1:0-10791 GCA_039877255.1 Loriculus beryllinus
TACCTTCTGGAAGCTGCTCCCAGCCTGCTGGGAACTGGCTCAGACTTTGGGATCTGAGGTGGTGGTAAAATGCAGTGGCCCAAATATATAAAAAGGTGAAAGACATCAGTGGCCTGTTTTCCTTGGGAGATGGGATAACACCCACAGCCTGGTTGCTGCTGGAGCAGGGACCCGGTTGGTGCAGTAATGGCCATTTCTCTGTGCGGCCTTTAGGCAGCGACCTGGGAGCCCAGGCCCAATCCCCAGAGAGCAACGTTCAAGTAAAACATGTTTTTAAACCTGGCGGCGTTTCACCAAGAGGTGAAGGATCCAATTAACAACCAATTAACCTCATGGGTTGAACCTCTCAGAACAGAAACTTCAGACTGTGCTGGAGACATACTTTTGGATAAAATGCTCTGGCAGCCTCGTACGTACAGCAAAACCAGGGGCTTATATGGGCTCCTGGTCAAGTCTCATTACAGGCAATAATGTCTCAGACAAAATAAATTTTCAGTGCCACACATTGGAGCACTTCCCCTGAACTGAAGGGAATTTACCAAACCTCAGATCTAAGATCTTATATTAGAAGTTTTTAATTAAAAAGACACCATCATTACAGTCACTCTACACTTACTGAAGAGGTAATAAGCTCCATCACATTAGCATTACTCCACAGTCTGAGATGTCATCTTATAAGCTGCATAAATCCTTCTTCCACTTGGAAATACAGCACAATCCAATGCTGCAGTTTTGCTGCTGGGTTTAAGGGCTGTAACTGCTCCTTACCCATTGCTAGTTCCTGAGGAGCCTGCACTAACCTCAGCACCCTCGCAGCCAAGGCCAGGAGCACTGTGGTACACAACGTGATCCTTTTGAAAGGAGAACAAAGGACTATGGAGATCTATGCACAACTACCCAACTGCGCTGTGCCCATTGCTCCTGGCCCCCCCATTTCTGGCTGTGGACCACCATGCCCAGTCACAACCAGATACAGCTCCAGGGCTGCCCTCTGGTGTTGCTCTTTTTGGCCATGATGACTTCCCAGATGTTTATAGGAGATTGCATGGGATGTGCTCACCACTGAGCACCTACAAGACATGATGCAGAATTAGTTTTCTACCCATTACACATTTTTATTTATGATTCACTGGATTTTGGAGCAGCTTTCCATAAACCATCTCAGAAATATGCCTCATAGAAGCCAGCACACATACTTATTTCTACACAACCACGCAGGTATAAGCCATGTTTAGTTTAGCTCCTGCTTGCTTCGTTCACCCATGCCAGCAAGGGTTTTAAAGTGCTTAATCTCCACTTTGAAACAGTAAACTACAGCATAGCCAAGCGCCCTAGAGCAATGTGCAGCCTCTGTCTGAGCATATTCTATGACCAATGGGTCACATGCATCATGTGGCTATGGACAGATCAGAAAACAACTTGGCTGGTGAGGGGCGGGAGGTGCAGTACACAGGGGAACGATGCAGACAGGAAAGGCTGTTCTGACAGAAGGGTTCCTTCTGCAGGTCCGCTCCCTCAAGCACTGCAGTGCTCTGCAGGGAGCTGATGTGTGCGAGTGCCCAGGACAGGATCGGCCGAGCCGGAGGGGACTCAGGAGTGCTCCTGAGGACTCGGCACAACTCCTGAGGTGGGTTCTGGGTCTCATCAGGGCTCATTTCAACTGGGACTCATCAAGGCCAAGCTGTTCTAAGAATGTTAGGATGGACAATCCCTCCCAAAGAAACACACGGTGCACGGAGCAGCCCAGTCCTCAACCATGCTCCATGGGGGCTCTTCCTTTTCTTCCTGGGTCATAAGGACATTACTAGACATAAGCTATACGATTAGATGGATAATGGACCTGCTCCAGTTCTACAGTTGCTTCAAGTCTGTGTGGCAAGACAATCTTGTATCAAACACAGCTGCTGCCATACAGAAAGAGGGACAGCTAAACTGGTGGGTTTGATTAATGTTTGGAAGTGCATATTACGTAAAGAGCAATAAATACTTCGATCTTTATCAAAAATGTATCTACTTTTTAGGTTGCCAGAGAAAAAGGCAGTTCTGTTGTCAACAGGCTGGTAAAAACTCATTTCACCCAAGTTACAAGAAGCAAAGACACACAATATGGAACAGTTGGTTCATTTCCCCTCAACAGCCCTAGTTCCCTCTGTGAAAGCCAGAGAAGTGCAGAGCTGAAGGCAGCCTTGCTCCACCTCCTCCAAGTGCTACACTGGGCTGTAAAAACGGCTGCTCTGAGGTGGTGGTGCTGTACTTAGAAAGAATCATTCATTACAGATGGGTTATAGAGCTGTCATACAGCTGAAACCCCAACAACAACTTAAATACTTCACACTGCTCTGCATTTAAATAAGCCAAGAACTTCCCTCTTTCGAGACATTCCCATCAACAGATTTCTCCTTTGTTATCTGTGAGATGATCTCTTCTCGCCAAGTATCTTAATCAAGAGACTCAAAAGATGCAACTCTGGATTTATTTCATTTCCAGAATTTTCTGCAGCTCCATGATCTAAGACTCACTTCACAAGACTGAGCATCACTATTTCACTCCTTGACACCTGAATAATGAGAGATGCAAAATCATTTGCAATGTGATTTGGTGGAAAATGAATTTTGAGCTAACACATACAGAAAAGTACTAATTTAGTGGTGGTTCAGGTGGTAAATGCGCATGCAGCCCCACACGTCTTTCCACAGTAGCATTGTGTGAGCAAGTCCATGGCATACTGATCTGCACAAACAGCAAAAAGCACAACTGAGACCACCCCCATCACAAGGCAATGAAGAATCCTGGTGGCTGAGGTGGGTCTGGGCCATATTCTCGAGTTTTTTGCTGTAAGCAGGAGGACTAAAACCACACTGCAAAGTGCACACCGCTCCCTAAGTCGACAGGAACAGACTTGTAATAAAAGCCACACTGGAAGGAACCACAGTTTTCCCCTTCTGTAACTGGTACAAAAGCTGCAAATATTTGCAACTCAGAAATAGAGACCAAGACACCGTAGTTCTCACTTCAGTGTCTTCTAGAGTGTTTTTGACTTGGTCGGGAAGGAGGAAGCTGCCAATGTAGTTGTAATTATCACTCCAACCAGAATTACTGAAGTTAAGCAGATATGAGTGCAGATTATCTAAGGATTTTTCTTAGATAAATAACCCTATCCCGTCCACACTTAAAGAACAGAGCTGAGAGCGTGGGCAGGACACATGGAAACGGCTGCAGGGAGAGCCTGACAAAGCAGCAGGGGCTGTGGTTTGCATGGACTTTTTTGCTATAACAAACAGCGACACGCTGGGAGTCACTTACAAATTCACAGACCCTCCACACCTGCCCGGTGGTGGGTATGTGGTAGATGTCAGCTAAGTGAAGGCACTGCCCTGCACCAAACTCCTCAGGACAGGCCAGCAAGGGGACACTTGGAGAAACCATGGACATGGACATTCCTCTGGGGCCTCTGACGTGTGGGATTCCTGCTGCGCAGTGTGAGCAGGATTTGGGTCGGAACACCAACTTCATCCGTGATGTAGCAGTGAAGCAGTTCTAACTACCCCGGGTGCAATGTCTTCACTCATCAGCTCCAGCACACGTGTGGGCCACCCCATGTCCCGGCCTGGGATGTGGATCCAGGCAACACCGGGCACGTCTCTGGGTCCTGTGCCCCCAGCTCTGGCCCCAGCACAGGCAGCAGCCACCAGAGCCTTGGCTGTTGGCTTGTTGCTGTTGCGACAGACGCATTCCCCAACAACCCGCTTTTCCCCATACAACCCCCCCAGAACTGCTTATTATTGACATGTGGGGCTGCTCTGACGTTCATTTAGAAACAGTCCGCAAACAGCAGCACAGAACCTGCCAGCATTCCAACTGCTTTAGCAAAGCTCAATCACAGCCCAGACCAACCCCCGTTTACTGCCAGCACAGCCCTGCCAGGCTCTGTCTTGTCAAGAATTCCCTGCTATGAAAACAAGAAACGCCTTCCTGGCAGGACTGCTGCAAGAGCCATTTCTGAGCACATCCTGCCTTATGTCTGCTCTGCAATCACAGACCACCACTGCTGATACCTTCTCAAAACCAGCCCCAGTTTGCCTGGACCCTCCTCTCTGCTGTGACTGCTGAGCACACCACTGCAAGTATTATGGACCTTTACAGTCCACAACACAGCTCCACCACCACTTTACATCAGTAAAGCTGCACCAGTACAGCAGAGGTGGGGAACGTGTAACAGTCACCAACCTCTTGTGAAGGACACAGACCAAGTTAGTGATTAGTAACGATCCATTTTGCAATGTATCTCTTGAAACTACACATAAAGGGCTGGCATTATACATACATTCCTGCCCTAAATGCTGTTTGTTCATGCAATGAGACACATGGGTACACTCAGCCTTTCCTCATACAAATGCCAAATTTTCACTTGCTAATGAATCCATCTTACATAGAAATCTAGACCAGTGTCAGGTACAGCTTCCACACTCATTAGGAAGACCTCGAATACTCCTTTCATCGTGTTCAGTAGTATTTCTTTAAACCATTTTTCCATCTATAACTTGAAGGTATTAAAGAAGTTCAAATAATATTCAGATTTCTTAAAGGACACTGCACAGGCTCTGGCATAGGTTAGCAGAGTTTTGTCTGTCCTCTGGGAATTAGCAAGAATACTGAAAGTTGCTACTCAAATCAACTGCATTTAAACAGTACAAACCCACTCTGGCACTGCTTGTTTCTATCCTAGGTAATGAGGTGACACGGTGCTGCTGTTTGTGCTTCTATCTAGTCTGGGAATTAATCCATATTGCACACACAGAAAAGAAGATATTTGACCTCACTTGTCCCCAGAGCAGTCTAATTTGCCTAGATATTAAAATGCTACTGATGTGTATTTAATGGGAATTCTTTTTGCATGTTTATTATCCAGTGACATTTAGGAGGTCAGCCTGGTAATTCAGTTATGGCCTCTGTCTTCCTACTTTTAAAGTAAAGGAAAATGGGATGTGACCCAGGTTGCATTTAACTACAAATAACAAGAGCTCACGAGCTCATACATGGTCTTGTCAGAAGCACAGAGGGGTAAAGCAGACCCAGGCACTCTGAGTGGAAAGGAAGGGAGGCTGAACAACAACACAGGGACTTCCCTTTCCTGCTGTTTTGTGCTCTGTTCATCTATCAAAGACTAATGAGCAGCATGGGCTGCTCCTCCCGCGAGCCTGCAGAGTCATTCCATTTCTGACAAAACCAGGAGAGCCCTCACTCAAAGTTAATCCAAACTCAATCACAGCCATTCAGACACAGCCCTTCTGACAGCCACAGCTTGTACCCGAGAGAAAAGACTGTGTTTGCTTTCCTGTCTCCAGGTTGCAGAAGCATACCTTTTGCTTCCCAGTGCTTGATGGAGGTAACTCTCTTTCATGTGGTCTCCTGCCTCAAGGCAGGCTGCCACAGTCTGACCCTGGGCATGTACTGCTGTTAGGAGCATCATGGGAGCTATGCACACACAGAGACTGCAGATCTGCGACCTGGCGCTCTGTTATCTCAGGCCGTGCAGCCCACAAGCAGACATGCTTCTGCCTCAGACATGAAAGGCTTGGTGGGGGGAGAAGGGAACAGGCGTGAAGTGAAGACTTACATTCTTCCTTGCTGTGAGCACTTCATCTCTGCATAACACACAAGTCTGTGCCCTTCCTAGAGCACTCTAAACATAATGAAGCACAGTTTCTCGTTTCACACTCCCGTCCTTGTTTATTTTATTTAAAGGTTTCACTTCAGAGCTTTGAGGCTAGAGATCAAACAAATAAAAGGGAATTTGGAAGCTGCAATGTCTCATCTAGATTCTGCTCAGAAGTTAAAAACTGCCCCCAAGCCAATACACAGTGCCCATTTTGGAGACAGTTTGGTAGTATCTAACACAGGCAATCTGCCTCTCCAAAGGTCAGCACAAAGATCCTTGTTTATTACTTTACCTACTAGATGACAAAGTTAAGTCTCATAACTAAGGCTGGACTTGAATTTAAGAGAGCTGAAACTAAATTTGGGATTTAATTTCACAGCTGCTGCACACTCAACAAAGCTGGGCACTGCTTTTACTGCCATTTGTCCATCTCATCCACCTCAGACCTCCTGGGACAGACACACTGTGTATCTTGCTCAGTGATGCTCCGACACCCCTACTTACCCAGGACAAATCAGGATCGCTTCCAAACATAGTACATGCAGTCTTTCATTTGCTAGCTCCAAATTTCTTCTAAAGCAAAATGTTCCATTTGTGTGTAAATATTTAAACTGAAAACCAGGAAAAGATTATTTTCCTTTAGAACCAAATGGACAAGGACTCCTTCTCTGACACCATTAAACTCAATGATCTTACCAGCAGATCTTTGCCTCTCTGCAGCCTAAGTGACACATTCTCAGTTTCCGTGTCAGTGTACCTCACAAGCAGATAGCAGTAATAAATGTGACTCTACTGAGATCACAGCACTGAGGTTTAAACACTGCTGATAAAATTCTGCATAATTAGCCAGCATTTCTGGCACAGGGGGCAATTTTTCCATTACACTGGATCCATTCATGTACATACTGTAACGTTGATCACAAATTTCTACTAACCACAATTTCAGGTGACATCTCCAAAACTGTGGATTTTGATTTTACCTGGTTTGTCAGATGTAACTCTGTGCTTTTAGAGAATCTCAGTAATAGTATTAGTATCAGTAACTTATTTGACTAAGTCCATGTTTCAGTTCAACCTGAAGACGTAAAGAATCAGGTTTATCCAAGGCGCATGGCTGGGACCCCAACAGAAGTAAACAAGAGACTTGTGGGCATGTCCGGAAGCACCATTTAATATATAATTACATTTACTGGACTGCAAACACAGAGAGGCCCTAACCTACTGCACTGGACATATTGAGAAGAATTCTATGGCAAGGAAAGTAGGATTAGAGCCCAGTTCATGCAGGACACTATGGTTGTGCCATGCCACCAGCTTTTAGGCAGAGCTCGCCAGTGTATAAATGAAGGTGTTAATCACTGATGGCAAATCCATTGTTTGAGCATATTTCTACTTCTATACACAGGAAATATCTCCATGTACAATGAAAAGACTTACAGACACTAAAGACTTGAGAGTAAATGTACTGGATGATTCAATTACTACATACAGATTTGGTGCAAGTACTTATCTGCATGTGTGTTTCAGAGCTCAAAATAGGGTAATGAAGCAAATGTGTTATGCTACTATGCATATCCATAACTCATCCAGCAACACAGGTTTAGGTCCTGCAGTCTGCTACACTCATGTGAACAAAGGTTTAGTTTGATTTGATGACCCTACTGTGTGGAAAACCAGCTACGACACTGCCTGGAAGGGGTGGACTCCAAACTCTGAAAGGCTTCTAGTTTCCAGAGGTAAAAAAAAAAAAAATAAAAAAGAGTTAAACCCAAGTATTTCCTATAAAGACACTGCATTCTTTACAGAGAAAATAATTAGTGTACCTGAAATAGCTCTGAAGAACACCATTTTAACATATAAATGGGAATCTCTGAAGCTCAAGGATGTAATTTTCTTTTAAGACGTTCTGAAGCAAGTTTACTGGTTTCTACTGCTTATCAAACATGAGTGACAGCACTGCAGACCCAAGCTTTCCATTTTCTCACAAAACCAGGTGATGTCCCTGCAAATCCTCATGACACCAACTTCCATTTTAGTATTTATTTGGTGTATACCTGACTAAGTCAGTGCTGTGCACAACAGGAGTGCTCTGCTCTCTCCACTGACTTCAGTTTTCTCCTGGCATGGGACCTGTCCAGTGTGGCACTGTTCACAGACACCACTGTGTGCAGGAGGGATGGCACAGCAGGAAACTCAGGTTTATCCTGTTTCATAGCCCTCTTAGCATCAGTCTCCATCTGAAGAACCCCCCAAAATATTTTTCTGCATTCCACTACCTTTTCCACCGATTTAAGTCATTCCATTATCTCTACTGCTGGCCACAGTGCTCATGATTTATTATCAGAATTTAATCCAGCCTAGAAATGATGCAGCAGTACCATATCCCCAAACCACAGACATGGATAAAATCAGGACAGACTGAAGTTTAGATGATCTGGGCAGGGGGTCTTGCCCTAACAGCCATATGTGACAGGCTTCCCTGGCGCACACATTCATACCCATCTGTTGAGATGGAACAGAGCCCACTGCACTTCCACCACCCTGGTTTTAGTTCATTGGCATGACATCAGCTCTGGGTTCAAACAGCAGGGTGCAGAGCTATGAATCCCCAACCTAACTTACTGTCAACATGGAAAGCATTGCAAGAACCCTCACTAGGGTGTGTGTGGAAAGAGGAAACATTGAAACAACCACCAGCCCCAGGCTTCTAGAAGATCTATCCAACAGGAAAACAGCAGATCATGAGCATTACAGTGTCCAGTTTAATTTCTTGAGGCTAGTGAATTCAGCAAACTGAACTTTTTTTATATGCCCACAGGCACCTGCAGCTCAACCTCACGAATTATCACTTTGTCATCCACTAGACACCAATGAATAGCCAGCTTGACTAAACACGAGTTTTCACATGTTATTTCCACATGAGAAAGAAACTAAATTACTCAGAAATAGCTAAAGGTAGTGGCCAGGAAAACCCAGCACCTGTGCAGCACCCACAGGTCACAGCTGATTCCCATCACTATGAGCCAAACCCTGCAACATTTGCCCTGTGAGTATGAAGAGGTATCAGGAAGAAAGAAGCATGAACACTCCAAGTGAGGATTATGAATCTGCAGAGGGGAGCTCAGGGCCTTCCCTGCACAGCCACTGGCATAAAATTGTTTCCCTTCTCCCTTAGGCAGCTTGGCTCTGCTCAACATCAGCCAAGAGACAGCAGCTGAGCAGGGAGCTGAAGCCCAGCTGGAGCAGAACTGCAGCTCTGCAGCATGGCACACCTTCGCAGTGCAGATTTAAGACTGTTCTTTAAGCCAGACTTTGTCATAAGTGCAAACAAAGGTTTACCACAGCCTTCTCTAGCTAGCTGCAACATGGTAAAGTGGCAATAATAACACAGTATTAAGCGATAGACAATCAGCATTAGTGCAACTTCTACTTTTGCAAACCATTACAGAGCACAGAATCTTCAAATCTTACCCTGTCAGTAATGCAAAGGTGGAGCTCACTACACAGCGTTTAGCATCTGCCATCCAAACCTGGCCTTGATGCATGGCCCAGGCCTGCCGAGGCTGACCAGCAGATTTCAGACCTCTCCATATCAGCCCCGGCTTTTTGCTCACCTGAGGCTGTGGCTCATGTTCAAATAACACCCAAAAAGCTGCGTGGGGGAGTTCTGAAAGTGGGACCTCCACCTCACAGCACCCACTGAAAGGATTCAGGCCCCCCCCCTGCCCCTGGACCCCCCTGCATTGGCTGCTGGTGAGGCAGGGCTGAACTTTCACATCAGAGTGATAGTCCCACCTATGATTGAGAGGGTTGTGGTGCTCAGCCCTAAACTGAGTGGTGGGCCATGAAGATGCTGAGGCCTCGAGCATCATTGCTATGTAGACAGGCTGAGAGAGCTGGGCTGGTTCAGACTGGAGAAGAGAAGGCTCCTTAACGGAAGACTTCAGAGCAGCTCCAGTGCCCAAATTAAGTGATAAATGCCCCACTCCTGGCAGTGTTCAAGGCCCGGCTGATGGGTCTTGCCACAACCTGCTCTAGTGGAAGGTGTCCCTGCCTGTGGATGAGCTTTAAGGTCCCGTCCCACCCGAACCACCCCAGGTGACTCGTGCCCCCCCTACCTGACCCGTGCTGCTGGCGGAGGATAGCGGCCTGTCCGGGCGTCGGCGAGGCCGAGGTGGCAGCTGCGACCGCCGGGGCGGTGGAGGAAGCGGCGCCGTCCCGCGGGGCCGGGCGCTTGCCGGGCCCTGGCGGCGGCGTGGGGCGGGCGGCGGGGCCGTGCCGCCGCGGGGCCGCCCCGCTCTGGATGTGCGAGACGGCCTCTGCCGCCTGCACGTCGGGCGGCGCGAAGCGGGACAGGACGCGCAGCAGCGCCTGGGCCCGGTGCTCCCGCGTCTCGTCGTCGCTGTAGTCCGCCACGCGGCACTGGTAGACGCCCTCGTCCTGCCGCCGCACGCCCGACAGCCGCAGCCGGTGCGAGATGTCGTTGCCCTGGACGCGGACGGTCTGAAAAAGAGCGGGCGACTCAGGATGGAACCGGGCCCGCCCCTGCCGGTCCCCGCAGCGACCCCGCTGGCCCGGCAGTGATCGCTCTTGCCCCCCAGACGAGTCTTCTGCGGTCAAGAACCCCGAGCCTGGGCCGATCCCCCCCAGACCGAGCTCACCGGACACTCCAGCCAAGCACCTCGCTGCTGCAGCCCCATCCAGAACCACCCCCTGCTCCCTCCTCCTCGCCCAGTCCCGCACTGAGTCCCGCAGCACCCCCACGAGCCGGGTGAGCTCCAACCTCCCCACAACCGCGGTGCAGGCTATGCCCCAGCACAGCTGCACTTATGTCCTGCAGGATCGGGACCGAAGGCGCCTGAGGTTTGCAGAGGGCAGGGACAAAAAGCAAACTTCTCCCCGATCCATTCCACTGTCTTTTCCAAGCGTGGCTAAACTCGGGCTGCAAGGCAAGCATCACCTCCCGGTTTGTGAGGAATGAGACCTGACTGCGAAAGCAGCAGCAGATGAGAACACAAGAAGAACCATGCCCCAGGAGCAGCACCCGGGTGTCGCGGCAGGAGCGGCCCGCAGGGACCTCACGCGCGAGGAAGGAGGGTGCGCTGCCCCACTAGAGCTGCACTTACACTGAT
>JBCJKH010070449.1:0-10589 GCA_039877255.1 Loriculus beryllinus
CATAGTGGAACAACTGTTCTAAGAGAACTGGAGGGTTGCTCTGCCCAGCCTGGGATACAGCCTGGAGGTGGAACAGTGCTCACTCCCTCAATAGCGCTTTAGCAGAAAGCAGCATTATGTGGGCAGCTCAATCCTGCTGCCATGTGTCAGGTGCTCTGGGAGCCTCTTGGGTGACTTAGGGAGGAGAGCCCACAGTTCTGGACCTGGTCAGTTTGAGCCCTGCCAAAAATGAAACCATGCAATATTTGAATAAGAACATTTAGATAACCAGGAAACCTTTAAGGCAAAAAAACCCCAAACATGCTCATCTCAGAAATCTGGATTAGCACCACCCTTGTTTGGCACCACCTGGATGGGATCTCCCAAGATCTCAGCTATGGACTTTCCCCAGACAACATATAGGTGAAAATCCCAAACTAAAGAAGTCTTACAGTTAGTTATTCTTTCAGCATCAAAGCCAGTTATCTCCACTTCGTCAGGATGAAATGCTTTGTTTAGTAGGCTTGCACAGAATAGCATAGGGATGATTGGTCATGGGGCTTTACAAACACACAAAAAGTGACACAACACTGCAGTGTATGGAGAGAGAAAAGTCAGCAGTCCCAGGTTTATGTGAGAGCTCTTCTAGCCAGCCACAGGCAGGAACTGCACAATCACCACCTAAGTGAGGGCTGGGCTGAGAGGAGAAGGGTGAGGGAAGTGTTAGTTCTTCCTCTTCAGCTGCTGGCAGCTTCTTGAATAGGTGTGTGAGCACACCTTGATCAGGTCAAGTAGTCTGCTGAAGGCTCCAGGAGGGATCTGCAAATGTCAAGGACAATGAAACTGAAGATGCAGCCCAGTCGAAAACAACCCACAGGAAAACTATGACAGGGCATGCCTATCAGCAGTGGCAAGGGGAATTCAGGAGATAAAGCTGGGGCTGAAAAATTGATGTGTATGATCCAATTAAACAAGCCTTATTTCAACCAGGGAGACAGTCTCTGCTCAGAGGAGGGCTGGTACTCTTGTGCTTATAAAAATATTCTGCTACTGACTTAACATGAACAACAGCAAGAACAGGCAGGATCCTAGATCCAGGCGGGTGATCCAGCTCAGCAGTCAAATAGAGTACTGTGCTTCTGCAAAGAAGAGGACTATCAAAGCGTCTGGTCTTGGAGATTTAGAAAGAGCCACACTTGACATAGGTCCACTTGACACATGTCAAGAGAAAGAGAAAACCAGTAAATCTTTCACAAAACAAAAGTCATCTCAGTCAACTGGCTGGTGTCCTGGAAGGCTTCATTTGGATGGTTTACTAACTGGCTGGAACACATACAGCATTGTGGCTTCCGTGTGAAAGATGGCACATCAGCAGGAGATTTTGGCTACCCATCTCAGCTGCAAAAGAAGGGCATAGTCTTCTCTACCTGACCCCATGGCATACAAAGTGGCCTGGAATAAAGGTGATATATTTTAGCCGGCCTTCTGTTTATCATCCCTTTACTAAGAGGCAGCTGGACATGCTCTCCTGACACAGTTACTACCCTTGTAAGGGCACAGCTTATGCTGAGATACCTGCATCTCTCTAGGAAGGAAATAAGACAAAGAAAAGGTGCTTGCATTAATGCTGCCTCAGGGCACCAGCAAGTTACGGGTTGGTGGGTTTTACAAGACTACTTACTATGCTATTCAATTAAAAAAAAGAGCAGTTACCATAGCAACACCCACATCTAATGGCTCTTATGCTACCTCTGAGATACAAAGCACCTTCTTACAGAGATACATTGACCAATACAGCATGTCGTGGGAAGTTTTATGCTTCTAGCAATGGTTTAAGGGGGAGAATGTGTGTTCCAATAACCAGACATATTTATATCCCCAGGTTGTAATATTAATTTATAACAAATTATTTTGATTCCTTGATATCTCTTTTCTTCTCATTACCATTTCCTTTCTAATAGCGCCTTCATTTTTTCTTTTCCTCCCCCCTGGATGGATGATATTTGATTAAGTACAGGATGAAATTTGCATATGGGAGCTTAGGGATATGTCCAGCAGTTAGGTGGGTCATATCTGTCTGTAGATCTCATATCTAGGAAATGCTACCACTTTATCACAGTTGAGCAGTCACGGCCAAGTGGAAGCCAGGGGCTAGAAGGTGTTTGTTGAATGCAGTCTGACACTATCAGTGGTAAAAGATGGCTTTACTGTCCTGAATAGGGAAGGAAGGCAACATTTTTATTTCTTTTGCCCAGGAGGGATAAGTGAGAAGGTGAGGGGATGTGTGTGTCTCCCTCAGGGTGGAGAAGAGGCTGTGGAAGTCTCTTGCTTGTCCTTCATTACAGTAATGGTTAAATGGGGAAGAAGTTATATGACCCCTTAACCATGGCAAGGGCTAAACTAACATCCCCACAGGCATGCTGGAGCTGGAGGGCCACTGTCAGAAATGTGAGGAAGGGAGAAGGGGCATCTGGGACTCAGGATGTCCTCCTCACCCTTTGGCCCTCTCTGTGGACATTTTATTCCTTCGCAACAAGTCAGAGGACACATACACAGTTCATGGAAGAGCAAGATAGTGAAGGATGCTGTGTCCCTCTCCCCAGCCACTGCTTTAAATCTATCCCTTTAAAGTGGCACATTGCTGGGCAGTTGTCACTTGGGCAGACAGGACTGGCTCCTGCCCCATGAGGATCTTGGAGGGGTGAGGTGCAATGCAAGAGTCACAGATGGAGCTTCTTGCCCTTCCCTGGGCAAAGCCCAGCTTGGGCTCTCTGGCTCTCACAGCTTGCCTGCCTCTTGAGCTCCCACCATGTCTCTGAAAAGTGGGGTCAAAGCTGACAATTAGTTTCCAGAAACAAAAAAAGAAAGTGAATCCTCAATAACCTCTGATTTTCAGTCTTCTAATTATCTAGCCAGCCCAGTAGGGGAGGAACAACATGTTTGTCCTTCCTACACCAAATATTCCTTGTAATGCTAAAAAAACCCCCAACAAACCAAACCAAAAATCCACAAAACCCCCTAATGATTTAAAGAAAGAGATAGATACAGATTAATCACAGTAATTACTGTTTAGATGTACATTATCTGCATAAACACAGGACACTGCTATTTTGTTACTGCAGCATCACTGAAAAATCTCTTTCATTCAAATCGCTAGACTGAATATCAATTCCATGTTATTTTTCCATGAACATAGGGCTCCATGTATTATTTGTGATGCTCCTAATTTTTAATTACCCCAAATTAAAACAATGGGATGATATATGATGAGTGAAACCAAGCATATGTTAAAAACGTCTAAACAGTTTTACCTGGGAAAATGAACAGAAACATAAATTGCTTGTAGTGCATATTTAAAAATTCAATAGCAAGCTAAAATTATCATTTGCATTAATGTATTCTGAAATATGAATTATTAAGTGATTCACATTGGTGCAACAGAAGCCAGTTTGGAGAACCTAGCTTTAGCCTGAAGCAGTCCTCAGCAGCCTTATCTTCCCAGTCCCCTCTAAATAGTGCTAAATATATAAAAGAGATTCTTCTAATTGGAAAAACGTATACACAACACCTGTGTGAAAAAAAAAACCCTCCACGTTTCCAAGCTGCTTTAAAAAAAGCACCCTCTCAAACAAAAGAAATTCAAATATTCAATGCTATTCAAGTCTCCTGTCTCTTTTTTGCTCTTTCCTTTTTTAACCCCCTTTGTACTTTGCACTCCTGCAATATTTTCTTTGCTTTAATCCCATCCATCACTTGGTTTCTTTTTTTTTTTTTTTTCATTTCTATTTTTTATCCCTTCATTCTTTAAACACAGTCCCATTGTTTAGAGGTCAAGGCAAGGACCTGCCAGGGGGGAGCGTGGCAAGCACCTGTGCTTGGGGTGCTGGGGGAGCAGTTGGGGTGCAGCGGGCATCGTGCAGAGCTGACCTGGAGCAGCAGCGGCTGGTGGGACTAAGAGGCTTCTCTGCCTGTGGGGCAGGAGCACTGTCTTTCTTCTCTGAAAAGAGCAGCAGGGGGGGCAGGAGGGAGTGTGTGAGATGGGGAGGCTGACTGCAAGCAGAAATATTATTTGGTGCTTCATCCAGCAAAATCTTAGTTCACGGAGTAATATTTCCTCCTCTGCATTGTGCAAAAGGGAGAAACCTGTCAGCAAGGTTGTCTGGGAATAGGACTTGGTCTTCAGAACTCAGGATCGCTTTATAGAGGATTTTTTTTCCCTTGTGCCTTTTTGTTTTGGGCTGGGAAAATGAGATCCTGATGGATAGCAAGACAAGTGCTAGGTAGAAAGGGACAGCCTGCTGATGGAAAAGCAGCCCCAAATCGCCCTTGGACTCCTGTCCTTCTTCTGGAGTGCTGAAGGTCAAGCAAGGAATCTGTGAAAGAGCCAAAGTTAGCAGCCTGTGTTCCCAGCACTCTACTTTCACTGTACAGGCTCAATTTCCCAGAACGCTTCCTTAGTTCCAGTTCACTTCAGTGAGAGGATGGTTGCAAAATACCTTTGACTAATCAGAGCTGAGGAGCTGCTGCTTCTCAAAACAGTTTATCAGTCATAAATGCCAGATCTGTGATGTGTTGTACAGCCCAAGTTTGCAGACTTTCTCCTGCACACAAAGCTCAGCATTTCTGAAACTTAATTTCTCTTCATGCCATGTGATTACAAACATATTCTGACTCACTATTTCCATTTCTCTTTTGTATTAGTAAAAAGGAAAAAAAAGGTTGGAAAAAATTATCTCTATAGCATTATTTCTGTAACAATTCATTTCATATGCAAAGTGTTACGCTGCTCTGGGAAAAGTGACACCAAAGGACTTATGTGTAATTATGTCTATGTTGTGCATATACAAATACACAGTGCCTGATGAGCTATGCTAATATACAGACAAAAAGTGAACGTGACATTTACCCAATACAATAAACAGAGGTCAAAAAATAAGTTGCCAAGGGATCATTAGGAGCACAGTTATGCACAAATAGCTTTATGTGGCCAGCAGTTTTGCTAATCCAGTATCTTGTCACCACACAAGCATCCTTAAAAACTCTAGGTCTCAGGAATATTTTCATCCTAGTCTCCACTCTTTAGAAGTGGATATAGACCTTGGAGTGGAAGAGTTTCTTTTGCTTTTGTCAGATTTATTAATCTGGGTGGAGATTTTTGTTATCTCATTAGGTATCAGGTTCTTGGCCTGGAGAAGTGAATAGATTAGTTACATACATGCAGACATAAGAAATCATCTGTATTTCATTAGCTTTGAAATTTCCACTCTGTCTTTGAATTTCCACATGTCCTGGTACCAGGGTCCCATCACACTTGCTGGGAGAGGAGCAGGGAAACCAAGAGCTGCAGAACAGGTACCTGCTCATACAGGGCTCCCATGTTTCTGCCTAGGAGATCCCAGGCAAAAGTGCAGCTCTCAAGCATGTCTGGCATATCCATGCTTTGGGCATACCCATGCTTTGGGCATACCCTATGTTGGTTGATCTGGGGAGACTGAACATCATTCAAAGTATGTGGAGAGACTATCCCATGTGAGTTTCCAAGTGGCCAGGAAATGCTGACAGATGAAATGCAAGAGGAATGTCCACTGTGGCCCACTTTGCCCACACTTTCTGCAGACATCTGTCTCACTACTTTTCATGAGATGTGGTCCCTAGTCTGGAGTAAACATAGGTAAGGTGACCTGGCTCCACCTGACCCTGCAGATGTGTTCTCATGCAAACACACTGGACCCTGCAAGGATGTGTCCAGTCCCTGGTGG
Source organism: Loriculus beryllinus (assembly GCA_039877255.1). Taxonomy (NCBI): domain Eukaryota; kingdom Metazoa; phylum Chordata; class Aves; order Psittaciformes; family Psittacidae; genus Loriculus; species Loriculus beryllinus. The sequence continues at coordinate 5,739 of JBCJKH010070449.1, forward strand.
TCTAGAACAGCCAGATCCTCCCAGTTCTCCACATGGGACAGAACTGAAGCCAACAGTTCCCTGAAGCCAGCCCATGTCTCATTGTTTCCCATATAAAATCATGGCTAGGGAAAGAGGTACCTAACCAGAAAATCTTGAGGGCTGAGCACCCTGCTTCCAATTCCCTTATGCAAGATTTCCGACATCCTACTGGCCAGCAAGCCCAACTTGGAAAAAATCACTTTGGGTCATCTCATAGCTGGGTCCTATGGCCTCTCCCCTTGCATCTATCTGCTGAGCATCATGAACTCGGGCAGCAATTGCTGCTTGGGCCCCTTGTTGGAGACAGTTTTCTCCCACCTGCTGAGCTCAGCCGGGCAGTGGTGAGTCAAGGGCCACGCTTGCCCATTTCTCCACATTGTTTCATGTTCAGTTAAAAACAAAGCTGTCAGTAATTAACAAAACATGAGATATTCGAGAAACCAGATTTGCCAAGCTGCTATTTTAGCAAATCATAAGGGTGTTGCTGCCAAAATAATCTCTTCTCCCCTCTGCCCCCCCCAGAATCAGTGGTGCACTGTGAAATTTAAAAACTCTACGCACAGGAAGAAAGTGAGGTTCAAAGAGAGCTGTGTTTTTTCCAGTTTGCTACACTGCACGCCAAAAAAATATTAATGGCACATTCTAGAAAACTCTTGCTTCTTTGACTTTTTCTTGCTGTCTGTGTAATAGTAAGTAAGCTGGTCCTAATCAAACAAAGCAAGCACCTACCAAAGAGTTTTGTAAAAAACCCCATCATTCTCTTCCTTTAAACAGAGAAAAATTCAGGCTGGTAGAGTTACAGTAATTCATACACCACGGTTTGTAAGCCAGGAGTAAAGCACACAGCTCCAAGGGCCCAGTGCATTATATTAACTGCTGGACTGCAATGTTCTTCCCTTCAGAGGATGAGCTTGGTTGCAAGACAGGCTCTCAACATCAGAAGTTACTACTGGCCTCATTTTGCATCAAACTTATTTAGTGTTTTAAAATGTGCAAGGGTTATTGTATCTCACAAACTGTAACTGGAACAGAGAACTCTCACCCTCTCACCAGAGTTGCCTAGTATTAGCCAAAACTCGATGAATCCTATACTCTATAAAACCTTATTGTGTAGATATGTATGTGTTTAAAGAAACTACATATTCAGCAGCTTTTAGGCTTTGATCTCAGTTCAACAGTGCTAGCAAATGACCTTGCTATTTCTAAGAAACTAGGCAGAAGATAAGGTGCTGGACTGTATGAAATTCCCTAGGAGTTTTGTTACAGGAACAAAGATGCATGAGGTCACACATTAAATAGGGCGGAAAAAGCCATATCAAAAGCATGAGTCAAGACCTGTTGGAGTCATCAGAAATTTTCTGTCTGAGTTCTGTGGACTCTGGATCAGGCTGTGAAAGAACATTTTGATTTCACATGTCAGTATTCAAACTTCAGGATGTCAGTTAGGCTATTTACACTGCTCCAAGGCATTTGGATTTGATAGCACCAAGGTTACTACTATTTTTTCATATAACCTAGTCTAATAGAAGACAGCTTCTTTTAGAAGCTATATAATAAACCTTGAGGAATTAATTGAGGGATTAATTTAATACTGGGATGTTAATGTTAAACTCACTGATGTAATCGATTAGCACATCTTTGTTGACTCATAGTGTTGCTTTCCAAAGTTCTTAAACAGCTGAAGGATATAAACCAATTAAAAAGAATGTATATCCCTTTGAAAAGAGAAGGCATTTTCAAAGGTGTCCAATTGGGATACCCTTTTCTCACTAGAAACAAAGGAGAATTGAGTGTCAACTTTCTAAAATTAGTTTTGAAAATCTCACCTTTAATTATTTCTATGGTTCATATTTTTGTATTTTTCTATCCCAATACATTTAGGCAAGCACTGTCACTCCTTGCTTTTCTAACAGGTACTTTCACCAAACTCGGTAATACCGCAATACTCATGTAACCGAGATAACTCCTTCAGTGATGCAGCATCACGCTTCTCAACATGTGAGACGATGTCTGTCCAGGGATTGATGGGATTTCCTGGAGTGCTTTAGCTTCTTTCCAGTTTCTCACTCTTCTTTTGCTGGTCGGTTCTTATCCTTTAAAATTGAAATAGCTTGCCACTGGCTGTGAATGCATACGTAGACACAAAGCTGCCTTATTATTCCTAATAGTGACCCATCTCAGTTCAAAGCTTTGCTGAGGATTTTTATTCCATTGTGCTCCTTCATAGGAACTGTAGGCACTCGAAATACCTGATGCACTGCTAATATGGGCATTACCTTTTATGATTACTCTGACCCTGACTCTGTCTCTTCCCAGAGACATTTGCATAATTATTTCATGCTAAGTAGAACACATCTTGAGGAAGCTTCTTTGCATCATTTCCAACAGTGCACATGGGAGCATGAGGTTTCCTTCGAGTGTTCCTTCCAAACTGGGTCTCTCATATCTGAAGCCATTGGATAGGTGTTCACCTCTCCCTTTCTCTCCTCCCAGCACTAGCCCTCAGGTGTAAGTTAGGTTTGTTCTGGGAGCACCTGTTTGATGTGGCATACCAGGTATTAAAGAGAAACCTAGAGTTTGAGAAACCCACAAGACTTTTGATGTGAAGTAGGTCTCTGAGAAGGTCGTTGCATGGCTTAAATAGTTTTGTAGGTTAGCACAGCAGAAGGGTTGCCATTGGAGGGTTCTAGGTATCTCCTCAGTTATCAGGCAATTGGGGGCTCTAAGGAGAAAGTCCACGATGTTAAAACTCTGAAGTTAGACTATGCTCAGAGATCCTATTTGGGCTGTTGCTGATCTACACCAAGATATTGCCTGTCCTAGCCCAGCCCCAGGAGTGACTGTTTGGCTACCACATCCATGGCACATCTCTAGTGGTATACTCCAACCCAGCTAAGGCAAAACACGCCTCTTTAGCCTTAACATTTTTTACAGGATACTTTTACTTGTTTTTATACTTAGACCATTTTGGCCAGGTGGGGAGTGACAATGATACTGGAGGATCTGAACTGGAAAGGAGGACGCAGGCAAATTCCTATGAGGAAGATAACTAATGAACAGCTGAGAGCAGGATGTGTTTGGTAATCTCTTAGTCCATATCAGCTGCAGCCAAAAGTGCTGGTTTACATCTGATTACAACTTTTGTCTTCTAAAGAGCTCTAAATCCCTTGGTGGATTTTAGCAGTTTCAAGAAATTATCTGCTATCTGCATATCCTACATTGCTTAAGGTATACAAGTAAAATATTCCTTACTGCTCCTCCCTCAGACACTCTGGAGACATGAGGCAGACGATTCCAGTCTGGATCTATTCCACTCCAATTATCCACTGTTTTTTTGTAACATATTTTTTATTTAAATACATCAAGAGGTTCCATTTAGCACGTTGCATTTGTCTTGGCATACACTTCACGCATGCAGAAAGTCTATATGAAGGCTTTCATATAGCCGTTAGCAAAAGAATCAGCCAAATGTATCCCTGGTGTAACTTTATTGACTTCAGTGAAGTTTCACTGGGGTATCTCTGTTCTGTTGGTTTGTCTCCTTCGTTCTCATTCCAAAAGACAAAACCCAAGAAATGTGTTTGTCCATAGTTAATACAGTGTATTCCCTATGTGATATACACATAATGCTCTGCCCTTCATTGACTGCTATCTTGCTTTCTGATTTATAGGAATGACTTCCACATTTATGTATCATTCTGGTTTTACAACACGTCATAACAACATAGATATTGCAAAAAACAACCAGTGGGAAGTCAGGACTTTAAGTCACCATTTGCCCCATGAGCATAAGCTGGCAACCTTGAGACAAGCCTATTGACACCAGCGAACCTAAGAGCTAGACTCACTTAAGTGATGAGTTAGGAGTGCAAGTCTTGAAGGATCAGCTCATGGCCCTATTTCAATGTAAGGATTAGAGCAGCAGCATCAAAGAAGTGAGAAGAAATAGATCCAATGACAGCTTGTTGGTCTGGTGTGAGACATGGGCAGGACTTCATCTGGCTTCCAATGTGATACACTGCATTGCCTAGACTACCCAGTCATGGTTCCATGTTTGCTTCAAGAGTCATACCTGTCTGTGTTGTATAAAAACCCGAGTAAGCAGAGCACTGACTACTATGAGAGTCAGTTCGTAAGAATGAAAGCAGAGTAACATCAGTCAAGGAGATGAGACTTCGGTAAGCTCCCCTACAACTTAATTTTTTGCTATCAAACACTTTTATGAAAGACATGGATGGAAACATAACTCCATTTTGGACTAAGTCTACCCTGACAGAAAGAGTCAGCAGGAGTGATAAAGACTGCAGATTACCAGTCTGGAGCACTTGCTAAATCAGGCACAAGCAAATTACATACCTGATGGTACAGGTCTACATCTGCCAACAGAGAATTCCTCACACTGAAGGGGTGCACAGGGTACCCCAACAGTCAGAGCCCAGAGATGCAGTAGATGATATGGTAAGTGGCATCTCAGGGAGATGCATCAGCCGTTGAGTGCTCACTTATATTAGCAGGAAATACTGTTTCTCCTGCAACTCGACGATCTCCTGTGTATTTGGTAGTGGCATGATCTCTGCATTACACCCAGAAACAGGTCTTTTTCTGGGTGCTGAAGCACTGATGAGCATTCAGAAAATATTCAGTCAGGGGAATGATGGGCACGGGGCACATGGCTAAGGTATAGACTTGAAGGTGAGAGTGTGGTTAGCATGCCAAGGAAAAGGCAAAAGACTTATTTAATCACCCTTAAGACAGGAAGCAGCATCGTGCAAGGAGCTCAGATCAGGCAGATGAATGAAGTGTAGAGAAAGTGTTTCTGTGCCTCCAGAC
>JBCJKH010070449.1:11731-36839 GCA_039877255.1 Loriculus beryllinus
CTCCATAGGAAACCCCTCCGCAGCCATAGGAAACCCCTCCGCAGCCATAGGAACTCTCTATCCACAGGAACCCCCCCCCAGCCATAGGAACCCCCCTCCATAACTCAAAACTTTTATTACAAACCAAAAATCCAGCAACTTCACTCTGGGTCCTTCAAGGGATATGTAACATTTCAGGCAAATGTTGACAGAATGATAAACATTCTGCAAATGCCCTGTAGAATAAAAGTATTTTAACTATGGGAGTCTCCAGAATACAACGCAAAAGATTTTCTAGCACTGATAACAAGTGGTATCAAAGTCATTGCTTTATGTCCTGTTTCATAACCCTATGTAGCATGCTACTGTCCTGCAGGCTACACAGAACCTGTGCATTCATCCCACTCAGCACTCCTATTGCAAGCAGACTGAAAATAACTTCCTTCAGCTTTAGTGTAAGCCTTTTTTGTGGGTAGGCAAGTAATGTTTGTTCTGGCTGCAGTACTTCTTTTAAACGTTATATACTGCAGTGACTGGAAACTCCACTAATGGCTGTGTATGAAACTGTGACAGATGGATTACAGAGAGATAACACTGGACATTTTTATGTACTTGTAACCTAATCAGAAATATTTCATTTTTATGTCCATGGATAACTTCAAAAAGTAAAACAACAGAAAGAAAACCAACCAAACACCCCAAAACACTAGCAGAGATTCAAAAGAATCTGAGAGGACAATGAAATTAATTATACATGCATCTACATCACCTTGAAATAAGATTGAAGTGAAGTTTCCACAAGAATCCTGCTTGGGACTTGAGTGCCAGTCACACTACCATGTACTGTTAGCATGTAGAGGTAGGAAGAGAGTTTCTCAAGGGATAAGATCAATCAAATTAATCTCTTTCGCGTTGCCTTGAGTTTGACTACTCTGGTGGCACTCCGTGAGGCTGCACCCTGCCACCCTCTCCACCATAGCATGCTGCTGTCTGCAGAGCTGCCCATCCTCTGGCAGAAAACTAAGGTACACCACTAAGAGCTCTCTAAAATCTTCCCATGGGAACCTTCGGAAGCGGGATGTGACATGCTTGCACTCTGGCTCACAAAGGAGAGCCCACCTGATGAATTTGACTAAAGTTAAATCTCCCTAAACTGAATGCCACTTCATCTCCTTACGCTTATGAGACAAGTACCTCCTCTTCCTTCAGCCTGTAGAAAACAAATGCAACTGATTTCCTCTTCTCTGTTTATTCACCCAAAGAACATCAGCACAAGCATGGTTCTCAGAAAGCTGTAAATGCTGGGATTTTTTGTTCCTTTTTCAAAGAGCCAGGAAGATAACAGAGTAACTGTTCTCCAAGCAGTACACTACTTCTGCTTCTAACACAAAAAAGTACAGACTGCACAAACAGTTTGCTGGTTTTGCTTTAAATTAAAGTACTTCCATTCTCAGAGAGACTTTCAGTCTGGATGTTGAAGCAATGTTCGGTTTGTTTCTTATTTAAAAGTGCTCATCCATTTTCAGTCATGGCAGAGACTCTGAGCTCAGCATTACTTAGGTGTCCACCTGGGGTGTGTATGTGTACGTGACCTAGTTTTGAGCTATTTCAACTTCTGCTTCATATTCTAGTGCTTTCTGGTAAGTAGAGTTTATGTCAGAATAATTGGCCTGAGGATTTTTCTTTCCAGTTCAGTACATTTCTGAGGTACAGCTACATGGGAGATAATGGAAATGCCTCTAGAGTATGTCTGACAAGGGAAATAGCAAGAGCAAGTAGTGAACACAAAATGGGGACCTTGTCAAAGAGTGTGCAAGTGAATCAGCCCAATCAGTCACTGTGGGTGACGTATCTGAACAAATTGAAGCTGACACAATGGTCAATTTGACTGGGGTAAGTATAATTTTGGATTAGGGTGAACACCTTTAATCAGTCAATTGTAGCAGTCTTACACCTGTAATTGAAAGAGCACAGCACTGCTTTAATCCAGATGTCAGTCAAACCCATTCACCCTCTTCTCATTACTGATCAGTTTGCACTCTTCTGAATTTATTTATTACTCCTATTTATTTCCTCTTTTAGACAAATTTTTTTTCTTGACTTTAAGAAAATCTTAGTCTAATATGGACAGCCTTCAGAATAACACTTGGATTCACCTGATTTTCAAGCATATGGTGTTCAAGGCACAGGAAACAACAAAACAGAGTATCACCATGTGTTTAATTTTAGCTTTCACTCCCTGAATTGCTGTTTCGACCATAAAATACTATCTTATTTTTAGTCTTCTTGTATGCCTGAAAAGTGTCAGCCTTGCCACTCCAGAATTGCAGTCATGCCTCTGTACTGTAATTCAGAATGGGGTAATTTCTGTCCTGGGAGCACCATTCCCAGAAGATGGTTGAGTTTCCATCTCAGTTTACTTGTCCATCCTGTCCCAGTCTGGAACGGGTAAGTGAATGTTTTCCATAGGCATCTTACCCACAGACTGGTCTGTAAAATTACAGACCAAGGATATCCGGCTCATGAGATGCAAGAATCTTTTAACAGCTTTGGGAGAAGAATTACTTCATCCCTGCCCACTTGCAGGCAGATGGTTCTATGATTTATCAAGAGCCCATATGCTGCTCACTATCTCCTGAGACTTCTACCGCAACATCACCTCTCCCAATGTTTAGATTAAAGCAATGTGAAATGGAGAATAAAATTAGCCTGACCTTGCAATAAACAACAGATAGAATAATGACTTGCTGTGTCAGAGACCCTCCACTTCTATGTAGTATTCAGAGTGAGAGTTTCCTTATCTTTGCTCATGCTGCAGGTGATCCTTGCCTCGCACTAACATCCTGCTCTGAATACTGAACCTGACATTCTCCACAGCATTTTAAATTCTAGCCTCTTTAATTTATGGTCATCACAGATACAGTTGTTCTAAATGTTTTCTGCGCCCCTTCTTTTGCAGCTCTAGAGGCAAAAGGAGAGAGAAACCCCTTGTTATTCTTAGCAGCAATCTTGTCTTTGGAAGGCAGGCCACAGGGAAACACTGAAGAGAGGAGAAGGTTCCCGTCCCCGGTAGGAGAAAATGCAGCAAAGGATTAAAACAACTAAGAAAACTCATTTCTTCAGCATGTGAGGTTGAAATAAACAGTCAAAGAAGCATCCCACCTTCCAGAGCTTCTGAAGAATAAATCATCCAAACTGTTAGTTATCCATCTTCTACTCTATCATTATTCTCTGCCTGTCAGATCCTTGTAGGGGGTGTCAGTTCCATCCTTCTTGTGTTATTGTAGTTGCCATGCCCTCTTCTCAGCAGCTCCTATCAGTTATAATGAAACACTTGGGCTCACAAAATACTGGGAACTAAAGGGACAACAGCAACATTATTTAAACTTCTCCCCCAAACCAATAAACAGAATAAAAGGAAAACCAAAAAGAAAGAGTGAGAGAATTTTGCAGTCTGTAGATGATTTCTGCTTCTGGGATTGCATATGTCATTAAGATTTATAGGTCAGTCCAGAGCTTAAATAGCAGATCTTTTCTCATTATTTATCTTCCTAGCTAAGGCACAAGATTACTTTTTAAGGAAATCTGTGTAACACATGTAATGAAAATAGACCAGGTCCTAAGATCAGCCATTCTAACCAGCTTGTAAAGGCTTAGCTGAAACACCCACCAAAGAGGAATTTCATATGAAATGAAATGACGGGTTGAAATGTGCTCATTAGGGTCTGATCCTGAGAATTTCAAGTAACAGAACTGAGTTATACTCTTCCTGGTTGTCCTCTGACTATAGTTATGAACATTTGAAGCGTTTCTTGTATGAACAGTCAACTGGCTATCAGGTGTCAGCTTCTACACCCTATCACAAGACCCGGAGTTTTGAGCTTTAATGAAAAGAGTACTTTAACCAAAGTAGTATTCTGAATGAAATCACTGCCGTTGCACCCCTTCGTGTGTAAATCAGTGGCCACTTTTTTGCAGTGGCTACTGTTTGCAGTGTTTTTGCAGGCTGTTTTGCAACATGCTGTTTGAAGGCTATTTGCACATGCAAACGTGGTGATGGAAACACAAACTAAACAAAATGTCCCAATTCTGAACTTTGTTCTTGTGTTCCTTACACCAGGAACACCTGCTGATTCAGAACTACAGAATATTCTTTCCATCCTGTAACACATTTCAAAACACATGAATTGTACACATTTATAACCTCCACAACTTTCACATATATTGATTAGTTTCTCTTGTCAGTGTAATGGGGCTGAAGAGTGATCTCACATATTCCCAAGCCAGCTGGGTCTGGGTCTCATCTAGGAAGTGTTTCTAACTCTTGGTCCACAGCACGGCTTGTATGTGAAACTCTCATTTCTGGCTGCTCTTCCTTGAGTGCAGGCCTTGGCAATTCTGCTCCAGGCCTTACAAGCACTGCTGAGATCATTCATGCCCGAACAACCTACTCAAAACCACACACCTTGAGGCTGTTTGATTCATTTTAGAATCCAAAGTAATTAAGAGAAAAAGGAACAGATTTGCACAGCAACCTTACGCTCAAACTACACAAGTATTACAGCTCAAGTAAAGCACCAAAAGCCTTCATAATCACTTGCACTATCAACAGCCTCTTCTTGAAGTCTCCTTGCCTCTGCAGATATTAAAGCACGGAAAGAAAGAAACCTTGACCTTTTTCCTCAAATCTCAATTTCTTATTCCAGCCCTCCTGCTTCTTGACATGTTCAGGCAACTGAAGTCCAAACCCCATTGCAGATGAATTGGAACAGCCAGTTCCTTTGTGCCTACCTCCCCTCTGGAGCAAAACTCTTGCTCTGAGAAGTACCACTGCTGATCCCAGGTGGACAGTCTCTATTTCATAAATAACTATAGACCTCCCAGTCTGACTTGGTGCCAGGGAAGGTCATGGAGCAGATCATCTTGAGTGCCATCATATGGTACCTGTAGGACAACCAGGTGACCAGGACTAGTCAGCATGGGTTTATGAAATGCAGGCCCTGCTTGACTGACCTGATCTCCTTCTCTGACAAGGCTATGTGCTTAGTGGAAGAGGGAAAGGCTGTGGATGTTGTCTACTGACCTGTTTCAGATGGAACAGTTAGTTTTCCTGGAGGCTGGTACAGAGCTGTGTTTTGCTTTTAGTCTAAGAATAATATATATCTGCTGGAGCAAATCCAGAGAAGGGCCACAAAGATAATCAGAGAGATTGAGCACCTTTTTTGTGAAGACAGGCTGACAGAGTTGGGCTTATTCAGCTGGAGAAGAGAAGGTTCTGGGGAGACCTTAGAGCAGATTCCACTACTTAAAAGGAACTACAAGAAATCTTGAGAGGGGCTTTTTACAAGGGCATGCACTGACAGGGCAAGGGGAAATGGCCTTAAACTGAAAGAGGGGAAATTTAGAATGGTTATTAGGAAGAAATTCTTTTAGCATTTTAGGATTCCTCCCCTCTTCGGTTTCCCTAAAGAAATGTGCTGTACAAATGTTCAGCTGAGCTCCAGTCCAGTATTTTTCTGTATTAGACAAAAATGTTGTTTTCATTACAAATCTTTAATCCTTTAAAAAATAAATAATTAAAAAAAAGTTATCCCTGCAACTGAAACTGTTTCTCATGAAGTCCACATTGCATAAACAGTTGCCCAAGGTCCTGGGAACAACAGCCAGTCCACACATGGACTACATCACAAAAGCAACAGCTCACAGTGGTCAGCCCAGGGCAGAACAAGGACGTGCTCACTTTAAGGGACAGATGGTATCTATTTAGCTAAACATTCTTCCACTAAGGCTGTTTTAACGCCCAGATCGTTTTTATCAGCTTCTTATCACATTTGGGAGCCCAGCATGCTTCTGATGGAGGCTGTGTAAGTGCTTCCCTGAGAGTGCTGTAGTTTAAAGGTTCGAGGCAACATATCAGCATGAAGAGGAGGTGTGTGGATACGGAGGGGGGGAATAAAAACAACTCCATGCTATGTTTGCTGATTTTGAAATGTTCTTGGATGAATTTCCAGGTAGAATATAGATACAAGTATGTGGGAGGCCTCCTTCATCCATAGTCAGTTCTGCTGTATGTTCAGGGCCAGACTGTGAGCCTTTAACTCATCTGTGTCTGTGCACTGTTTTGTGGGTTAACATGAAGGAGGTCTGCCAGTGCTCTGAACAACTCAGAGATGTCTCACTGGCATCTGTAGCATGGTATTAAGCCCAAGCTATCCTGGCTCACATCTGACTGCAAAATTCAGTGTAGACATGCAACTTAGCCTGGCATTCACTCCTAGGAACGGTTCCCATCTGAGATACTTCTGTTGTGAGGACAAGGTGTTACTCATCCTCACTACGCATATCACAGGGTGCCTTACTGTTAGACTGTCAGGCAGAGCTGTCATCTGAAACCTCCAGTGCAGTGAGGCGATACAGCCCTGTGTCAGTCCTCTTGAACTGTGAAAGTACCACATGCGATACTAGTAGCATGACATCTGCACAGTGTTGCATGCACCAAAGCAACTCGATGTAAAGAACAGGAGGGTGTTCAGGGAAAGCAGAGAGGAAAGTGTGGGACACCTATGAAAGGCAAAGAAAAGTATTTCTCTCTTTTTCTTTCTTCACCAGGGAACTGGCTCACACAGTACTATAATAACAAGTACTGGCAGGCTGCCCAGCATCACTGTACTCTGGTTTTAGAGTGAACTATGAGGCTAAAGCAATCTTCTGGGAAAAGTTCACACCAAATGTATTGTATGTTATGTTTTCCCCTCACTGGCTTTTTTTTTCTTCTCCAAACCAATCTATTATATTCCTACCCTGTTGCATTACTGATTTCTTTAAGATCCCCAGGAGCTGCCCTTTTAAAAAACAAATATTGAGTAATCAAACAGATCTGGTTTTTGAAGTAACGGAGATAGATAAACTAGTAATTCTCCTCTCAAAATAAAACCAGATCATGACTCATTAAATAGTGAGTTTTTCTGTTCTTGGGAATCTGTTTGCTTGGCTTTTTCCTCAGATAAAATCAAGAAGTTAAGTGAGAGAAAGAAATGCATTATTAAAACACTATCATTATCTGTACAATGTACATCTTCCATGGTGGAAGCCAAGCAGAGCAGACTTTACAATAGTCATTCAGTGAGAGGAAAAATATCCCAAAAAAGCATATTCTGTATTTGACCTGAAACTTTCAAAACAAGTCTGATGTGGTCTCTACATCATAGTCCTGGTTACCTCAAATTTACCAACTGTAAATCCCACTGTAAATTTAATAGGTACATAAAGATTTTATTAGAAGTACATGAATCTGCAGCACTTGAAGAGTCACTTGTTCTTTGCTGAAGGCAATAATAAGATGCAATCATTTTTTTATTGTTTTTTTTACTCTTTCTCAATGTGGCTTTTACAGAGTTGAAAAAAGACAAATTTTCTAAGTTCACAAAAATGATGAAACTATGAACACATTGGACATAATTTATCTGACAAATCAGGCCACAGTTGTTGGAAACTGGGTAACAAAAGTAGTCCCATCTATACGTAACCAGCCCAAATATGTATTCTCCATTGCCCTGCAAATACAGACACTGTGAATTTATAATTTACTGTTGGTTTTACTAATTAATTGTATTGTATTAGTCCTTGGAGGCTTTTGCTAAACTCCATATTGCACTGTATGAAGGGTTGTATCTATTCTATGCATAGGAAGTTTATGCCTCAAAAGGCTTAGGAGGTTAAGGTTGTTTTGCAAATGTGATGGCACTGTACAGAAAGCAAACTCGCAGCAGACATGAAATGGTTAATTCAGCTTTAATTTGCAGGGGTATTGAGTACCTGTAATTCCTGGAGACTTCAGTAGGAGTTTTGGATGTTCTGCACTTTTGAAGGCCAGACTGAAGTTTCTTGCTATGCTTCTGAAAAAAGGTCCTTAGAAATTAGAGACAGAAAAGACTTATTAGGTTATCAGGCAAAATTTGTCCCAGAAGAAAACCCATTGATGTCAATGGAATTTCACTGGGGATGGATTTACCATAGAAAGATTGTTCCCTCCAGTATATTTAGAAGTGCTTTTTCCTATGCAGTTTAAATTAGTTCTACATTAGTCAAGGTACTGTACCATTCTTTCAGTTAGCTCCACTCGCAGAGAACTGTCTCTAGCTACCCTTTTCCACATTTTCCCTCCCCCCCTCCCTTGTTGCCTTCTCACCCTCTCATTATTTTATGTCTAATTTGGCTAATGAATTTCTCAAGACAGAGAAGCCTTTCATGTTCAAGAAGGACCTACCCTGTACTGAGGTTAAAAGAAAAAACAAAACCCACAAAACAAAACAAGATCAGGAAGAGAGAACAAATTCTTCTACTGAGAAAAGCAAAGTTGTTTATGAAACTTTAAGCTTTTTATCACTCCACCAATCCATATATAGCTAGGCCACAGTTTTTCACTACATATTGTGCATTAAAATTGACAGGGGTGCTTTAGTATTGACATTCCAGTTTCACCACTGACTAATTTTTTAGAGCATTGTTAGAGAAAGTGGCTTCACTCTTCAAATGTCTGTTTCACCACTACTGCAATAGCCATAGTCATGCACATGTAAAGAATTTCTCAAGCTGCTTCATGGAAATCAGGAAAGCATTTTATGTTCTGTAGTGGGGAAGCATAGTAACATAAGGGAAAGGACCATTGCCATCAGTACTCTCTTTTTATTCTTTTTATTTTTTTATTTCTAACACAAACATTCATCTTTTCTGTGATGAAAATCCTAACAAGATTATAGGACATTTTTAGTCTCTGTATGCTTTCAGTCATATAATTACAACTAAAACAACTGTGTTGAGGACAACTACAGGAACTGCGGGGTCAGTGCTGCCTTCTGCCAAAGGGGAAAATGTCCACAATTAAGAAACAAACTTTAAAACCACATTGGACAAGTTACTAAATCACATCTACGTAAAGATGTGTGTGTTTACTTCTGAGTCACTGTATCGTTTGACCATGCAAGAAGCAAGACAGTTTGTTTGAAGAATGTCAGGAAGACCAGAACATAATTAAAAAATAGCAAAGTTTTCATTTTTCTTAATATTCTTCTAAAACAGGCACACACTCACTTTAAAATTAACCACAGAGCTTAATTAAGCTTCTTCTGATCATGCCGTAAGGGTTCCATGTTGTCTTCTTGTGGTCATTTCATCAGCCAGGGCTTTTCATGTAAGAATGTGCTGCATGCATGTCACAGCATGGGATCTCATCACAGACACCTGCTCTCAGCCTGTGAACACAGATTTTGAGCCCCCTCCCTGCAAAAACGGTGACAGAAGGGCATATTATTTAATTACTCATCCATGCTATACAAGACAGGGTCCACAGCTCCACTTGTTTCATGTGGCTTGTGCTATTTTTGGGGGGTGATCAAATAGTTGTTGAAAAAGAAGAAAGCTTCACCATAGACTTCTCATTGCTATTTGATAAAAGCAATATATGAAAACATTGTGAAGACGAGAACAGTTAGTGCAGGAACTGAAGAAAATCTAGGTATGGTAAATATAGCTATAAAATTATTTGTGATTTCTTTAGCTTTCATTGTGAAGATAGATAAGCTAGTCTGCAATGTGTAACTTCACTCTCCTTGATTACAAGACCATGAATCCAGCAAAAGTTAACTGACAGTCACCTCTAATGTGCTGAAGAAGGTGAAACCAACGTAAAACCTTCATCTAAGTTAGATCTGAAGTAGTGGTTATGTTTTCCTCCAGTGCTAGAACAGGGAAAAAAAACCCAAGAAGATGAAAGTATAAACTTTCAGCTATGCTTAAACAATGCATTTATTAAATCACTTCAGTCAAAGTAATTCAGGAATTCCTACAAAATCCTATTGTGGACCAAAGCAAAGCACAGCTAAATGAAACTTTATATATTGTATCCGGTAAGCAATCTCCATACTTGCATTCTCACTGCCCTCAGCAGCACCTGCATTCTTTGATCACAGTCCTTTTATGTGTTACACTGTATACAAAAGACCAAGCCAGCAATTAGCCATTCTAGCACTGAGTCCTGAAATCTCTGCAAAAGCTTCAGCCCCTTAATGAATTCCTAAATAGAAGGAAGTTGCAAACAAAGTTCAGCTTGTGTATTTTATGCCAGGTTCCCACAGCACTGTAGGTTCTTAGAGCTTAATTAATGACACTTGCATCCTGTGTGCCTTCCAGAATTTTAGTGGAAATTTTACTGGTCACTTCAATCTCTGACATCTTTTGGACCAATTGTCCTCACAATATTGGGCAACATCCCTAGTCTTTGGAAGGGAAAGACAGACTTTGCTGCTAATCATGATTCATCTGCATCAACGGGGTGGATAAAAACGGGGGACAAAACGTGCATCATTTAAAGTAAACTACTCATCAGAAATCCTATGCATTGTATAGGAACCAAAATGGGTGATGAAAATGAAAACCACAGCCTAATATACCAGCATTTGGGAGCTCTGCCAATGCCCCTAATTAAAATTTTGTACTAATCTCTTCAGGGAATCCAAGAAATTCTTTCAGAAAATGGAACATTCTTCTGTGCACATCCAACTACTTATCCTGTAAGAGGGAATATAAAGGAGATTGTATGTGATCAGACAGAGGTCAGTGGAGTGGAAAGGACAGTGTGAAAGCTACAGGAAATGAGCCATCTATGAATGAAAATACTGGAATTCCTTCTTGAACCCTGACTCACATAATGTATGATTTTTCTGGTCCTGGTCTAATGATCATTACATCAGTAGAAAGACTTCATTAATTTTAGTGGGGTTTTAATCAGTTCCGAAACTGGAGAATACAAAATACGTATTTAAAATTACAAGGTATGCCAACATGTCCTTTCCCTTCTTTTCTTTTTGTCCTACCATCATTCGAAAGCTTAGTGAGAGTGGTTTGAGATGAATGAGAAGGGTAGGGGCTGGACTACAGAGGGTCTACTACAGCACTTCTGACACCAGCTTATAGGTAATAAACAACACATTCAGTGCTGTTAGAGATGCAATTAGAGATGAAAGGAAGGAAAGAGTTGGTAATTGGCTGGTAACTGGAAAGGGAAGGGATGCTGATAGAGAAATATTTCTAAGAAGGGAAAGACCAAAACTGCTTTATTGTTAGAAAAGAGCCACAGTGAAATTTTAAGAAGAAAAATAGGGTCATACACAGGTGTGAAGGAGAGGGGAATAATGTAGCTATAGCAAGTGTACCAGGCTAGGTTAGAATCTCATTCATCTGGACAAGGTAGGTTGGAGGCATAAGGAAAGCCACAGACAGCACGGAAACAGCATCATACTTTATCAGTTTTCCCTTTGAAGAAAACAGCAGGGTCCTATAAAGAAAAATACATGAGGGCAGTAGGAGAGAAATACCAAAGATAAATCTAGGCTGGCTCTGCAAGGAGTAGATCTGCATAGATATGCATCTGAGGCTCATAAGTCAAGCAATCCTATCCTGAGCTTGAGTTATTCAAATCTAAGGCTTTTGTTTGGTCAATGTGGAGTGACGGGGTTTGATCATTGATTGCTTTCCACTTTCCATGGCGCTCATGCAGACTAGCTGAACTTACCAAAAGGGAAATGGAGCCACAAGAATGTATGGCATCCACCTTTTGCATGCCTGTATCTTACTACATGCAAATCAAGACAGTGGGGACTCAGTTCCCTCAGCTAATTCTCCCAAGTGAGTGAGATCTGGAGTGAACCCAAACAGGATTTTAGCTTGATCCACTTGTCATTTGTAGAGTTTCCCTTCTTCTGGACTTACAAGCAAACAAGACTTCCTTTTTGCTACCTTTTTCTAGACAATCTTTCTATGGCTAAGGCAATTATGTGTTAATATTACATGTAATTCTCTGATGTCAGACAAGATAACAGAGATAATCCTCGTAAAGGATTTATGACATTGTATATTACAGCTTCCATTTGTGTGTTGTGTGCATTGCCTTGAAGAGGCCTTGAGAGATGCTATAAGATCTCTCTATTCAGATTATAAGATATTTGCATTCAGCACTTCCTTATTACAGGTTTAGAAGTACCAACAACCCGACTAGGTGATCTGCTGTTCAGATTCTGCTGTTCTCTGTATCCACACAAAGGTGAAATGCGATTGTGGTCAGTGGGATCCTTAGGATATAACAAGGTTTAAACCATTTTCCTTGTATTTCTTCATTTCACTATAAAGTGATCACTTAGCAGAGAGGAAAAAATGTATTCTAGAAAGAAGTCATCTTTGTTTCAACCACAGTTTGTTCATGCCAGAAAGGTACTTGCTTATTGTGCCTTTTTTTTTTTTAATATCTAAACTTCTGGTTTGACACATTCATCTTAACATTGTGTTTATTCATCTTAACATTGTGTTTTACTTGTTGCTCAGGGACCTACCTAGATCTTACGTATTTTTTGTGGATTTGCCTGAAGGTGCCTCTCATTGGGCATCTCTCAGGAAAAGACTGAATAGTTACAGCTGAACTGCTGTTCTAGAACTCAGTTTCTCCATGCAAGTGAATATGGCGTTAATACTTCCAGGAGGTGATAATCACTAGGAAGATATTTAGTTGTGTTTCCTGCTGTGCAACGCACACTCTTCTGATGAGGGAACTGAATAATTTTGGGGAACAGAGGAGCTCTGCTCAGCAACTCCACAATGTGACTGCTCTGATACAAGGACATCTTTGCTTTAGCGCCTAAAAAACAATATAGCTGATCTCTGTGATATTGGATGGTGTGAAACGCTGTTCAGACAACAGTATATCCTGCTTAGCATATGTGGGATATTCCTAAAAGGAACATGGCTGATAATAAATTCGGGTACCATTAACACAGATTTCATGTACAATGCTCTTTTGCTTAATTATTAGTGCATGTTTCTTGAATCTTGCAGTGATCATTTTTTAGTTTCCTTTCTGGTGAGAGCATATAGTAGTAGAGTGTGGGAATTTACATTTTCTCTCAAGTGGTACGTCAACATCTATAGCAATAAACTGCGCTTTCAGCTTCACCCACACTGACATTTTGCCTGCTGCAGTTTTGTTCCTGAATGGATCAGCAATGTTCAACCAACAACAGGCATTTCCAGTGTGGAACAATGATGTCTAGGCACCTAGTGATTTTAACTACTTGGAAAGAAGGGTAGAATATGTAGCACAATTCTGCTATATACAAGCATGCAACCATCTATAATGAAAATACACCTTCATGAAGCTTCTGTCTGCATGATTTAGGATGTCACAGATCTCAGCTGTTTGTTGTCTTTCTGACGCCCCTGGCTGTGTTGAAATCACCGCTGTGACAGCCAAGATGAAGTAGCTGACCCTGTAAGCACTCCTCATCCTTTCCAACACACAGCAGAACTACTTAGCTTAAATCACCACTGACGGGAACTAACTTCTTAAACAGGTTTGAACTTGATCCTTGTTGAGCACATCTGACTGTGACCCAGATTGCCTAGTTCAGCTCAAAGCCAGCACATGTACCCTATTATCAGCAGCAGCAGCTCTACATCAGTCAGCAGCTGGCAGACAGACCCTTGGGGACTTTTCTAGCTAAGGCTAATGCAGCCCTATGGCTGCTTCAATATATTCTCCGTGCACAAAACAGGACATATCTCTTTGCAAATGTTGTTATTGCACAATGGGTGTCATTGATAGCAGGAAAGAGACAATGCTTGGGAGCTGGACATGTTGTTCAAACATCATTCCAGTCTTTTTATAGACTCTGATTAAGGCCTTCACCTAGAAATGCCATCATGTGGTGCTGGCTATTTTGAGTGCACAGAGAATATCTGAAATCTCTTTTTACCCTTCTTTAAAGGGTGAATCAAACTGCATTGCAGTGCCTGAATTTCTAGAGTTTGTGACATTCTTTTAATATAGATCCTGGCTTATCTACATCCAAATACGTACAGATCTTCTTACACAAACAGGTACATCCATAGTACTCATCTTTTCAAGCACTACATACATTTTCACTATTAGCCCATTCAGTTTCTCCACTACATTTCCAGGTCATAACCCCAGTGTTGTCAGCAATACTTAGCCCTTGACTCCCCAGTAGTTTTTCTTCGGCAGTGGCAGACAGGGCTGTTAGGCAACCAGGAAATCTAAAACAAAGGAAAACTCTTACAAAGAGAATATGGGACAGGCAGAGGAGTGAGTGGTACTAACAGACAAACAGCCCAAGGGAAAGAAATAAAGCAAGGTGGGGAACACGGAGAGCAACATTTGGGAAGATGTGCTCCTAGTACAGGCAGCTGCTGCCAATACTGCTACAGACAGTGTCAGATCAAGCAGGAGTTCACCTGTTGTGAAAGTACAGGACCAGCATGGGCTAAAGCTCTTAGAATGCCATGTTCAAAACAGTACACAGCTAAGTGCAAAGAGAGCATATGACTGGAGGGATTAATTTCTTAAACCTGGATGTCTCTTTTAGATGCCCAAGGTCTCTACCAGAAGACCCATGATGCACTTACCAGCCCTATGCCAACATCTCAGATACCTCAGATCTCTATGTTTAGGCACTTGAATACTAACCACTTAGTTTTGTTTTAGGCTTTGACCTCCTGCTCCTCATACTCAAAGCAGGAAAATAAATGGGGACTAACTCAAATCAACTTGAGGCAGAACACCTCTGTGATGACCCAAGTTGTATCTGCAACTCACTGATGGATCTAACCCAGGGTCGTGGGCAGCTCAGCTCCCTGAGAGGCAAAATGATGTGGCCACCTCTAACAGCTTACAAACACCCCTCTTGCTGTCATGTGGATTGAATGCAAACAGCTGAACACTGTCATTACCCACAATCACAGCTGTAGAACTCATAAGAAACAGCATAATCAAGAACCAGGCATTCCCCATTACTGTAACTGTGTGATCGAAGCCTTGCCACAACACAGCCTTTTTTCCCCTACACATCCTATCTGCTTTCACCCTGTCACTTTCAGACACTGATGTTCCTCACTAAAGCTCTCTGACAGAAGTGGCCATGACAAGAATGTCTGAGAAGATGAGACAGAAGCACCTACAGCAAATAAATAAACCAATAAAGCAATAAAAAGACAATGTGAGAGAACAAGGAGGACATGAGCTGTTCGGACGCTTGAAGGCCAGCCCATAGAGTCACTCAGTCTAGACTCCAGATGTGAACGCAGAGCCTGAGTGAGTGCAATACGGGACTGTGTAAATATCTCAGCCAGATGTCTCAGGGCCCAAGCTACAAATCCTCACAAATGGTGACAGAATTGGCTGTTGCTGCTCACATAGCTCTGCTTCCAAGAGAATCAGTGGTCATTCAGTCAGCAGCAGTTCATTTTTGCTGCCAGATGGGAGGGAAAACCAGGCTCAGAGTTGCAGTTAGTCTCATAGCAAACTCAGCAGTCAGAGGATGGGTCATGGAGCCCTCTGTGGGTACTGAGGCTAGCTCAAAATAGCAGCCTGGGGAAAGAGCTGAAAAGATTATAGTAAACATAAAAGCACGTGATCCTAAACTCTCAAATAAACAAAGTAACAGGCTATCATGTTAGGCACCTGAACTGAAGTTTAGATCTTCAAGACCCCTTCCGTTTGGTCAACTAATTTTACAGATGCTTAATGTTACACAAGGGAATTACCTTACATTTCAATTGCTGGAGACACGTGTTGCACTGCCTCTAAGAAGTCTGATGCTTGTATCTGCACTTTTACAGACTAAGAATTCCTCTGCCTAACTTTCATGTTACCAAAACTTGTCTCATAGGTAGGTGCCTCACAGAAAGCACCTAGAGGTATATGACTACTTTCCCAACTATTCGCAGCTGAATCTGTCTCTTGGGTGGCTGGAGATGAGATTCAGCTCCTTCTTCTGCCTGAGTTAGACCAGAGAACTGGGCCTGTCTCTCCAAGGAAATGTCTCTAACCATTAGGCTATAGTGTATTTTCCAGTCTCTTGGATTTATCCCATATTCCATAAAAAATCAAGTATTTATTGCAGCAGGGGATAGGATCTGGGGCTCGGCAGAGAAAGTCCTTATATACTCCACCCTGTCACTGGCCTAATTTAGGATATATCAATTTATGATCCAGATTCTCTTCAGCAAGTCACCCAAAATTGGAATTGGCTGAATAATTTAAGAAATGATTTGTAAGCAAAGGCCCTGAGTTGGATTACACTGATTTGCAGGGATAATGTTATTTATGATTTCTTGTTCAGACATAAGGCATGAACATGTTTTAGGATGACCAATAATTGTCCCCAAATTTGCAGGATTTTTTCATTCTCCTGTTTTTGAGTGCCAATAGCAAAGTGACTCATGCAGTATAAAAGACAAGATTTTGAACCAAACAGCCCAGAAAAAAATTGATGAGAAGACATATGCTACTGCATCAATCTCCTATTCCTGTAGGTGCAGTTACAGGTTGAGCTTGGACCCACTGGAAAAGGCCCTTGTTCCTCTCTCCTCTTCAGACCTAGGCTCACAAAGATAACTCAGAGTCAAAAAAGATTAGGATAAATTGCATTACTTCATACTTGCCAGAGGCTAAGAACTCACACATGAGCAGCAGCTGATGCACGGTGACTATTTAAGCTGCCATGGCAAACTGCTTGGGACTGTGAGCCCCAGCTCACAGCCACTTTTCTCTCATTCCCAAGGTCCTAAGGGAAGTCAGATGCACCACTGGGCTCCCACAGTGGTACATTTCCCATAAAGATTACAGGGGCTTACTGTGATTTACACCTGTACCACATCTGACCTGCAGACCACTGCTGGGACACACTTAGTTGTAAACAAGATGCTACCTGAGCTGCCACATTCAACTCTGGGTCTAAATCAGATTTATCTAAACTGACAGGTGTATGGTTTTAAGGTTTAATTCATTTCTCTCCCTATCCTTAACAACATGACCTCCAAAACTAGTTCAGAGAGACCTGTGCTGGACATGTGCAACCCTTTTCCTTATTATTCTGTACTTCCAAGTGAAAGGTCTTTGAGTATAATAGTCTAAATAAGAGTTAACTCCAAGATCTAAACAAGTATATTGAACGATTTATTCAAGCACATCATGTTGTTCTTCCACCTCTCTGTTAATGAATGCGCAGTGTCACTGTGCCTGAAAGTTAAAGGGGGTATTTCTTCTGGCAGTGCCCTCCAGGTCCCTCAGGCTGGCTTATCCAGCAACTGTGTTGGCATTTTGGAGTTTTTCCCAGGATCTTCTATGGTGAGGGATGCTACAGGCCATTTTGCTAAATGTCAATGCCCATTGCTGGTTAATTTAAAAAAAAAAAAAAAATCAACCTTAGAATATTTTTTTCCTTCTGCTCCACCTCAAAAGCACATCTATTTAAAGGTCTTTTCAGAGCAGGTCCTGTCTTTTAGAATGAAATAGCATGAACGAGCTGTACTTGTAGCCCAGCTGTGCATCACTGACTTTCACATACCAGAATGTGGCAAAATTTCCTTGCCTTGCCATCAAATCCGCAGCGGTGTTGCAACCCCTCTTCAAGTACAGGCTCAGAACTCAGCTCTGAGTCATAAATGCCAGCTGCAGTAGGCAAACAGTTAATCAGATAGTAGACGGAAACATAAGTGAAACTTTTCCTCTTGTTCTACAGATCTCAGAAGTGAAACTCATCTAGATAAGTAAAAAAGCAGGTGTTAAGGTACAATGTTGGAGAAGGTTGCAGAAATTCCAGAATCCTTATCTCCATCCTTGAAAAACTCAGACTCCCTCCAACCACAGCATGTTGCTCTCTGTAGAAGGTCAGATGTATTTTGCCATGCAAGCAAATGCAGCAGCCATCTGACAACCTCAAAGATGCATTCCTTGATGCCTGTGGCCATATCAAATTTTTGGGAAGACATGAGGAACCATTTTTAGGAAAATGGCGTTTCATTTACTCTTTGACTCTCAAAGAATGTTTTGTCTTCCTCTCTGTTTGTGAAGTGCTGTCAACACTTACAGTGAAGTTTATTGTAAATACACAATAATAACAACTGCGCACATTCATCTCTGATTCAATTCCTATGTAAATTTATGTTAATGCATATGCAGATTAAGTCTGCCCCCCTTGGTCCTGGAAAGTTGTCAGAATGACACATGGGTTCTGAAAAGGTTGTGTACTACTTTACTGATCTGCAGCTTTTGTATAGCATTCAGTAACCAGCAACCCAACAAGAGACTGTGGATAATTTCTCTTCACTTTTCCTGGATAAATCAGTGGAGTCTTCTTGACAGTTAAAAAAAATATTCTCTAAACTCAGCATCTAAGATCACGACCTACTCACTTTTATTTCTATTTTACAGCAGAACAAATATTCACAGGTGGGATCATTTGAGGAATGGCATGGTACAAGAGAGTCCTGCTAGTAAGCCTTCAAGAACTAACATGCCATTTCTAGACAGAAAAGCAATTTTTCTCCCTAATATTTGTAACCACTAAACCAATGTGTAGAGTTTATGCCTAGTCCTCCTCCTTTTTGCTGTTAAAATTAGTGCAGTTTCTAAGAGAGCTCAAAAAGGTCACTTAGCTTATTCTCTCCTTCTTAGCCTTTTTGCTGTTTTAACAAGGAAATACACTGATCTTCTACCTGTGTGTGCTGCCAGAACCATTCTGAGCGCTCAAGTAACACCAGCGGTGAGGCAGCTGGAGCGCTACGGTTAGCTGTCCTCTGCTTTCCTGCCAGGGATGTTTGGCTATGAGTATTTTCTGGTACTTTGCAGTAAAAAGAAACTAATCTTTAGTTCATCCCAGGGCTGAGTCCCTACAAGGCTCCCAGGCGCTTCTTAAATAATCACAACGGGACATAAATTGGGACTTCAAGAGATACATGTGTTTTTTGCACGGAGATGAATTTCCAGTAATCCAAAAGGGGATGGGGAAACTGCTAGGAGAAACAGCAGGCACCACAATTGTTGGCTAGGAAGATACGCCAGACAACAAAAGTCCAATTGCCAGAAAGCGTTTATACTCCAGCAGTTCACAGCTGAGGACTTGATCCTGACCTTTGATACACAAAACAGATTTGCTTTGCAGCTGGAAACTCAGTTGCAGCATTTGTGCTTGGAGGGCAAGACAGTGCCCAGAGCCGACAAAGGTGGGAGCCGAGTTGTCAGATCTGAAGTAAGGCAGCAATCTGTCTCCTGACCAAAATCACTTCCACACTAATAATACTTAATGGAATCAGAAGGACAGTGATTTGGGGAAAAAAAAACCCCAAACAAATTAACAACCAACCAACAAAAAAACCAACCAACCAAACAAAAAAACAACCCACCATAACCCAAAAAGCAAACAAACAAACAAAACCAAACAAAAACACCTCAAAACCCCCAAACTAAAACAAGAACATAATTGTACCCCATACAGTGAGAAGATACTTCAGTGACCCATTTCAGGCCTTTCAGCTAATTTAAAGAGTGACATTGAGAAAAACCCTTTCTTCTCCAAGCTCTTCCTGCTTGACTCTGATTGAGGGTGTTATTTCACTCTACTTTTTAATCTCATTTTATTGAAGGCAGTCTTAGCCCCAAGAGCAAAACAAGTAAAATAAAAGCAATAAAAGCCTGGAAAGAATCTGTATTTTTTCTTTGAAATAGAGCCCCATGTCAGACGGCTTTCCACATACCTTGTTTAGTGTAGGTTACATTACAGCATCCCATCAGGCCTATTCAAACCAGGTTGCAGAAGTATTGTGGCTGGGATCCAAAGCTGCCTTCCTGCCTGCAGTATCTGTTGGTGGTGATTTTATCTCATTTTCTCTCTTTCCACCTCTCATGCAGCTGCCTGCCTGTCTTGATAGGACCAAAGTGTAGCTCATGGAATCTATATGATAATCACAAAAATAGTTATTTCTGCTGAAAAATGGATTTAATTCCCCCTCTAAACCTTTGTGGATTGCCAACTGGGGGTGTGAAACCAGCTGGCAAAAGATGCATTCATTTCAATTTCATGACTTTCATATACTGCAGCTTCCTGACTTTAAATGGTTCCTCCCCTCTCTAATGAGAGCACCAAGGCCTTGATTAACAGCCCTCACTTTAAACAAAGTTTTGAAGAAGCTTCTTCTCATGGCAACTTTTCTGGGCATGTGTGACAGCCTGCTTAATCCAGGGCAGCTGAATGCCTCTTCTTTCACAGCATGAGCGTTTGTCAGAGATACTAGAAGTCAGGCTTGGTGAAGATTTGTATCTGTGTGTACTCTGCAAGTAACTTGCACAACAGCGTGGGAAGGAAGCTTGAAAGTAGTGCTGGTAAAACAGTGAAAAAGTATTTCATCAATGTTTTCAAAATGTAAAGGCTTGGAATGGACTCTGGTTTACTTTTTTAACTCTTTCAACCTTTTTCTGATAAAGTACATTTTTATTTTACTAGAAATCTTGTCTTTAGTACATTGTTTGCTAACTTTTAGTCTAAATAGTATTTTAGAGAGGTGACTAGGCAACGTGGGAGGCAAGCCCGATATATTTTTTGACAGTTAATCACAGAGAAGGGAAAGGCTATCTCTTGGGACAGAGTCCTCCAAGCCCATCTGGGTCAGAGCCTGCAAATGACTGAATAGTGAATTAGGATGTAAATACTCAAATCAAAGGTATTATCCATGGAAAAGTACTATTTGCTTTCAGATTCTGGCTTTTCAGATTCTTCCAGGTGCCAAATTAGTCAGTGGATGTCTAATAAACAGTAGATGAGGGCCTTGATCGTAACTAAGTCTTTGAATCTGGACCTACAGGGTGTTTAAACAGGTTCTATGAGGAAGCTTGCTTGTAGAGGACTGAAGTATACACCCTCCCTGGTCATAAGGCAAGATGTTTCCTCTCTGTGACCTTGCCTCCTTTTCACTGATCTCCCCTGGGAGATAGGAGAGCAGTAAGACCATTTCAGTGCAAGCCTGCTGACAGTATTTGAAGTTATGTCTAAAGTGCAGTCATATGGTGGCTGCTGTTTAATACATACCCAAACTAGACTTAAAAGCTGTATATGAACCAACAGTAGTCATGTCAACAAAGAGCTCAGCAAAAGTACATAAAAAGGTATGGCTAACTGACATGCTGAGTACGGTGTTGTCATAACTTGACTGCTACCAGCATTTTGACTAATTTAAACCTTCATGGATGTTTGTGTACCAGAGTGCTGTCACTCTGGTTGCCACATGAAGGAAAACTAGCACACTGCTACTAACTGGAGAACCCTGGAGGGAATGACTGAGCATAACTCTGGGTTAGACCAGAGTTTTTAACATTTAGATGAAATTTTGCTTTGGTTATGCTTATGTATAGGTTTGCTCTTGGCAATCAGAAAATTTGATTTACATTCAGTCAAAGCACGAAAGGAAATACTGGGGCTTGGAGAAGGAGGTGGAGTGAAAATGGAGAGAAGGGAGAAAAAACTACTCTAAACAAAAGCCCTTGTGAAGTTGATAGCATCACCAGACTAGGAAGCACACAAAAAAGAGTCAAAAATTTCAGGCACACAAGTCAGAAGATGCAGTTTCTTCCAGGGAAGGAATACACTGCATCTCATTTCTGCTGCGCCTGCTGATACCATCTACAGAAAATCCATCACCAGTTGAAAGAAGGCTGCATTCATTGTCAATGCATTCCACCACTTTGGTGTCCCAGCTTTCATGAGTTTATTAGATGCACAGTCATGGACTTATCTATGAAATAGAAAGACAATACAAGCTTCTTTATTATTGCCTTTCAGAACCATTAGAAATTCTGTTCCTTTATATAATAATTTCCCTATTTTTAGTGCTTCATCTATCAACAACTACTATAAATTTATCTTAAAGCGAACTGTAGCATATATCTCTCTATATAACCTCCACATGTATATGTATACATACACACATACCATACATACATATATACCTCTATATACATATAAACACGAAAAGCCCAGCAGTGAATAGGTGAATTTACTGAAATAAGAGAAAATAGCATATTCAGAAACAGAAGAAAATAATACTTGATAATGAAGTATTGCTGCTTTTATAGCAGACATCTTTCACATTTTCTTCTTCTTCTGTCATAACTCTGTTTCTATGATTATGATGTTTTCTTCTTGCATACCTATCCTTCAGGAAGATAGCGTTTTGGAATATGCCACTGAACTGGAATACTCACAGAAAATAATCTGACTAGCTTGTATAGAGGGAAAAAATAACGTTGGAATCAAGTGAATAGAAAGAAAGGCTAAAATAAAGCTTATATTACAGCACAGTCAGTGAAGAGTGGTAATACCTATGAAGTCTTTGTCTTTGAACAGGAGCTGAAAAGCATGAATAGGTTAAAGCTAACAGTGCCAGAATGGCAACTCTGTGAAGTCATTGTACACTTCCCATTCTTATCATATAATACCTCTCCCCATACGTATTTGCTTGTAATAGCAGTATGCATGCAAATTTCACTCAGGGGAGGGGTAGGACTGGGAGAGCAGAGCATGTTTGAAACCTGATCTAACAGGACTCCATCAGAATTGGTGTCAATCCTTCCACCCCTAGGACTTGAAAAAATGATAGGTCTCTGATCATCTTCAATAGATTCTTCTCTCTTGATTTGAATTTAGGAATGTCTACAAGCATCATAACAATACATTCTCATTTTCACCTAGTCACTGCCAAGCACAATGAATAGAAAATAAACAAAATCACCGGCAAGTAATTGCTGTACCTCATAAACAGAGCACAGAATTGTTAGTCACAATTAAAGATAACAAAAGCAAGACTCTTCATCTAGAGAACCTGTGAAATTGCTGCTTGTGAAGCATCATTCAATCTTTGTTCTCAGCCAAATATGATGGGAAATGAAGCTGCTCCACCTCTTCACTGAATAAAGAGCTTTCAGCCTTTAATACAACACACAACCAGAGCCACAACTCCACTAATGGATTTTGCTACTGGGAAGGATGGTGTGAGCATCAGGTCAGTATCCGTACTAGGGATTCTGTATTATAGTATGCCACTGGTGCTCTGTTAGTGGAAATAGTGTCAAGCTCCGGACTCAAGGCTGTACATACTGTTTCTCTTA
This sequence comes from Loriculus beryllinus, assembly GCA_039877255.1. Taxonomy (NCBI): domain Eukaryota; kingdom Metazoa; phylum Chordata; class Aves; order Psittaciformes; family Psittacidae; genus Loriculus; species Loriculus beryllinus. The sequence goes on from JBCJKH010070449.1 coordinate 34,713, forward strand.
TCACTTCATTATGTACAAAAGACAACTGTTATAAAACCCAATAAAGATGTACATATCCCAACCCAGAAGACAAGACAGTCATACAAGTCCCATGTGTAATTCAGATTGAAACATCAGCCAATATGGCAGGCATCCCAGGATCCTAACTTATAAAACAAGTACTTCACAAAACAAAACAAAAAACTAAAAAAAGATGAAAAGGAAATTAAATACTACCCCAACATCTTGGAAGGAGGCAGCACCTCTCCAGGACTTCTTCCTGAATTCAGCAGGGCTCCTTGCCTTGGTTGGATATCAAATGCAGTTTCATAAGTCCATGCGTGCTTGTCTGTAACACAACACAGTTTTTTCCATAGCCAAAAGACATTTTTACTTTTCTTGACTAGTGAGGGGACAGCTCACACTGATGTTACTCACCCTTTGCCTCACAAGAAGGTTTTAATATAACAATGGAGAGAAAGTATAGCTGGTGGGAAAAGAGGTAGAGCAGGAAAGGAGGGAAGTAAGTCTGAGCTTACATAGGTCACTGAATGGCATTTTCTTCACATGTTGGTAAAACTGGACCTGAAACCTGCTCTGTCTCCCCAAAATTCAGTCTTTGTAATGAGAAAATCTTGTTTTGGTCACTCTGTCCTAAGCAGAACATGATAAAAATGATACGACATAGGATCCTCCTCAGAACCATCAGTTTGTGTCAGAAGATCTCATAGTCTAAATATTTCCTATCAGGCACTTTACTCTTAGAGGAGGCTGGCTTTCTGCAAGAGTCCTTTGTACTCCAGCTGGATGTCATTACATAATTAAGCATATGAGCCAGGAGGTAGTCTTGAGCATGGCAATTTTACAATGTAAGATCAAAATGTTATTCTTCCTTTCAAAAGGTCTAGTGCCATTTGTTGTAATACCTTTTTGCAAGGGATCAAATACAGTATTGATTATTCCTTATTACCTTTAAAGAGGTCAGTCAGCTTCTGGAATTCAGAAGACTTCTGTGGATCTGAGGGGATATAAGGCCTCAGGGCTTTATGACTCATCTTGACCTGAAACTTTTAAAATATCACCTGCTGTCTGGATTGTTCCTGCTTGCTGCCTGGGATTTCAAAGTCTCTCTCCCCCCTTTTTTCCCCCCGAGGCATCAGTTTTACAGACACTGCCAGATGAAGAGAAGCAAAGAATGCAAAAGAAAGTGAAAGTGAGAAGACCAGGAGTTGGGAGCCCAGCTGGTATACAGCTGCTTTGCTAAAATGGAATTGAAAATGAGGATCGTTATTCTGGTTCTCCATGCATCCTACTGTGTTTAGTTATTACATCACATAGAAGATGCAATGGACATATCCTGTGGCTGGCTACATTGTGCTCAACATGGGTTAACTGACTATTCAATATCTAACACAGGGAGTTGTTCAGCCTTTCTGTGCCAATTTGATCTTCAGGTATGTTCAAATGAAGGAATCTTTAGATGAGACTGGGGATGTCATTATATGGAGACCCTGACAAAATTTAACATGCTATCTTTATCAAGTTAAGAAAAAAATCAATGTCATATTCATCTAGACACTGTCTTAAAAGTTTCCATTTTCAACAACATTGCCTGTATGTTGTAGAATAAACTTCCAAGAATGCTTTTTGGCAGATGGTTAAATATTTAAGTAGTTGGCCACAGATTTTTAAAAATTGAGATAATTAGAAGACTTGAAGCAGTTAATATTTATTAGTCATGAAGAGTTTGACAGATTGGATGTTTTCCTACCCACACATTTTTTCTTTAGCATAAAAAAACCATATATACATATAGTCATTGTATATGAAACAAGCTCTTATATGGAGGCAGAAGTAAAAGTCATGGACTTCCCATGTTCCTCATTATGACACACAGAGATTGGTGGCTGCCATTTAGTCCAAGAACATGCCAGAAAACAACATGGAAATGAAAAGGTCTATGTGGAAATATGTCCAAGTCTGAAACCTAAGGACTGATTCTTTTACACCACTTCAGCTTTCATTATAAATTACAGTGTCTCTAGCAAGGTTGCAGGGCTACTATAGGGGTCCTATAGGGATGCTGGGGAGGGACTCTTCATTAGGGACTGTAGTGACAGGACAAGGGGTAACAGGTTAAAACTTAAA
>JBCJKH010070451.1:0-40397 GCA_039877255.1 Loriculus beryllinus
AAAGATACATGGCATGAACAGAGCTCATGAAGCACTTAATGACCTAGAATGTGTGTCCTCATGATTGAATAAAAATAGCAATCAAAAAATAGACACTCTGTGTATGAAATAAAAAAAAAAGAAATAAATTAAGTGTAAGAGACAAGTTTATGTAAAAATGCCATTGTATGACTGAGCTGCTGAGCAGCTCGAATGTCCGTGGCTGGTAATGCACAACATGGGGCTTTCTGTTTTCTGCAGTGCCCAAAGGGTGGCCTATGCACAGCAGCTCCTGTGCCAAACCAAGTCTTGCAGCTGGGGCAAGCTCAGCTCTCAAACAGCTCCTGAACATGCTCATGGACAGTGGGTGAACAGTTCTACCCATGACATTAGTGGACCTCAGCCCCAGACACTTCTGTTGTTAAATATAATAGTGGTCAATAGAAAAGGAAGATCTAGAAGGATCAGCAAAGCTGTTTAAGGAAGGGCACAGACACCTAACTTTGAATGCTGGCAGAGAAAGGTGATCAAATTCAGAACTGCAACTCTAAGAACATGCAGTGTGCCCATCCCCATGAAGCCAGCAGACAGCATTGCAAGTTACCACATCTATAAAAAAACCATGATATCTTATAAAATTTATCTTTAAAAATCATGGGCTTGAGGTAAGACTTAACGAGCTCCAGGAACTCCAGGAGCTAGAGTTATGGTGCTGAGGACCTCAGAAATACGGTATCTGAATTCCTGATGATGAAACACATTTAGTGTTAACGTCACTGTGCATGCTACAGAAGCAGGGGCAGTCAATGGCACTTTGAAACTGATTCTCCAGTGTCTTTTGCATCAGATATATAAACATCTGCCCCAGAAACTATGCAGATGATACAAACTGAGCAACTATGTCTAAAAACTTTGGCTTCATTTCCAGATGTGCAGGTGAGATACACCTTACAAAAAATGTCTCCCTGATGATGCCATCTTGGAGAGGAAGATAAATGAGGGCTTTCTGTGTCAAGGCAGAGGTACTTACCACAGTCTGTTTCTTATTTAGATTATATCACTGTCGTCAAAATCAAACTGAATGCTTTGTAGTTTTAGATCAGGAAACACAAGTATCTTCTCAGAATCATCTCTAGGTGAGATTAAAATACAAATTGTAGTTCCCTTTAAAATGGAGGCCACTACAGTCTGTGTAGTTGTGCCAAATTTTTCCAGCTTGCCAATTTGTTTGAAACAGGGAAAGCATAGTTTGGATGAGTACTTACTGTGCACTCAGAATAGATCCTAGTTGTGCTTTTGGAAACAACTAATCAATGAGCACTTTAATACAGAGACTTTATTTCCCATCAGTGTCATCCCTCCATATAGCTGCCATACTGCATTTCAAAACTTCTCTCATTAGGTACTCCACAGAGGCCCTTTATTTACTCAGGGTTATCAGCTCAAAACGCACTTGTCTTGCATGCTGTCTCTTAACCGAAAAGTAGAGTGTGGGCTACTGCTTGTTTTAGACTACCTTCAAGGGCTAATTGAGAGATCTTTGGATGCAACTTTGCCATCACTTTTGGAATGATAAGTCACTGAAAAAAAATGTTTTTTGATAGCCAGGCCACAGAGACCAAAGATCTTGAAGTCTTCCGGCTTGGTGAAGAACTATATAAGAACAATTCAGATGGGGACAGCACTGGGTTTCTAATGGTATTTTGTTCTTGCTCTGTCTTCTCATCTCTTTCCAGTCTGCTAGTGCTCAGAGCAGAACGTGTGTGTGGTCTTGCTGCAGCCATCCAGAAGGAGAGAATTAGCGGTCTTCTTCATGACATGATTAAAGAAAAAACAGGCTTGTAAAATAAATACAAATTTACTGGGTTATGAACATTGTCACTGAGAATAAAAACGAAACTCAAATTTTAAATTAGTATTTAAAAATCTACCCCTCTATAGAGGAAAAAACCCCAGAAAATTGACAAGTTATTCTGTAGAGAATCAGATCTGTTTTGCATCAGTTTCTTAGGGCTCTCTGGAGAAAAATAGTTCCCGGAGGTGAGGGGAATCTTAGCTCCCAAAACAAATCCGTGGCAGGGCCTGGAGGTATCTGTGAGTCTCACAGGATGGTGCTGGCTGGGAATAAAGTATTTCCAAGTAAGCAGTGCTTTATTGTGTGCCATGCTGCAAATACTTTTGCTGTTCTGATCTTACCAGACTGTGAACTATTCTCTTTTCTACTCCTGGGGGATCTCACAAAGGAGAATTATAAACAAACAAACTAAACCCTTCTCTTTGTTCCTGTGTCCTCTGACTCTTCAGTGAAGTTCTGCTTTGAAGAAGACGCCTGAACTCCACCTGAATGGGTACGCTGAGCTGAATACATACATTTTGATGATCTGGAATTTCAGAAGTCCTCAGCAGTATAAAGTACATTGCTATAGATCCACCAAAGCATTTAAAAACTATGTTCAAGGCTCTCAGTGCTGGTGATATTTGACCTATCATAAAACTAATTTATTTGGCATCCTTCCTTCCAGAAAGAAAACAAGCTAATGGCTTATTATTTGATAAGTGATTTCAATGGAAACATTTCTCATTCTCGAATAATGTTTTCATCCATAAAAAGTATCAAATCAATGGGAGAGATCTTTGCTAAAGTGAAAAAAGGATCTTTTTGAAAAGTCCTTTGCTTAGCTTAAATAGCTTGTATAAGCAATATGATGATGTGTCTACTTTCAAAACTATTTTCATTGAAAGCATAAGTAAACTTTAAACAAGAAAGTATTTGTTACTTGGTTTTGCTCTAATACAGTATTTCTTCCTGCAAATGATCTGTTAATCGAAACACAAAATGAATGTGCTTTTTCTTCCACCTGTGTATGTTATTGTAATTTTACTTTATTCAGCAACTTTGAAAGGTATTTCTTTTATTCCTCAATTTTCTTTCTTTCCAATTGAATAAGCCTATATCTAAAATATGTAATGCAAAATACATACTTAAAAAAATTGCTTAGTTGTAGAAATTAGAGGAATTAGGGTGGCTACTGCAAGGAGTGAAAAATGCTGGCCAGAAAGTATGCTGATGCATACTTCCCCCTCTTAGGTACCAGCCTGGAAGCTAAAGCCACTCAGAGATAATTGTAGGCAGCTCTAGAAGTACCCCCAGGCCAAGAGGGCGCCAAAGTGCAGTGCAAAGGAGCCATTTGCAAGAGTTCGATTGATTGAGGTAGACTTTAGTGAAGGTAAATGCAAATAATGACTACAAAGATGAGCTGTTTCAATGACTGTTAGACATGGAAGCAAGTTTGAGTGTCAAAAACCTTGTGTTTGTGTTTACCAGCAGTACAAAAGTTCACTGGAGGAAATGTTTATAGAGCCATCATTCTTCACTAAATATTGCAAACTATTGATAGAAAGCAATTTTAGAAAAATCAGTATCATTTGCAACAGCTTGCTAACATAAGGAACAGAAACCTATCAGGTAGCTCACAGTATTTGCCTAAACTGCTGATAAAGAGAATTCAGATGTATTTTCTTCATTTTATAAGTTCATTTTTACTTAATAAAAATGCTATTTTATTATATGTTTTACAAGGTGGAATTAGTCTAAACTAGTGAGCATAGCCCTATTTCTATTTAGAAAAATAAATGAATAAGGTAAGAACCAATCACAGGAATCATTGTTGTCCTGGTAAGAGTTACTCAGATGCACTGTTTGCTTATTAACCAGAGAAGATAGAGTTTTCTATTTTGCTGGAAGCACGGACTGTGTTCAGAAACACTTCTTATCTCTATGTCCAAAATGTTGATGTGGGAACCTAGAAACGTTCCTACCTATTGCACTCATGCAGGAGATGGCTTGAAGTCTGAAATCTGCAGAATGCATTTGGTTGTGCCAAGTAGTTCCTGCAACCCTTAAATCCTGAAGGGTTTTATCCAAACCAAACTGCAGACATCCAAACTCATGTCTCACAGCCTAGAGGTTTTAGAATTTTCCACAGGATTAATTATTTATTGGGACCTTGCTTGGGCCTGGAGTACAGTAAGGGAAATTGCATTTGAGTCTGACAGCATGATATCCTCTCTCAAGTCTGAGCTCGGCCATCAGTATCCGTATCAGCTGCATCAGCCGGTCGCAGGCTGGAACAAAATTTGAAATACATTTTAGGAGCGATTGCTGATGGTTTCCTGGCTATAAGCAAGATAAAACAGATTATATCTACAGTCCCAAGGCATCTTTTTCCTTCTAGAATGGTAAAATTTTCTAGATCAATATACAGTTGAAATGAGGAGTTGATAAAAATGGATAGTAAACTATCCTAGTTTATCACATTGTCTTTTGATAGCATTTGCTATATGTAGGTTTGTAGGACTGAGGTTATAAATCTAGGATTTTAATTATAGAATTTTGAAGTTAAGAATATTGAGTATATGCTGTCAAATATTTAATTTTGAGTTGTTCCTCCCCTGTTAATAGATGAAATGGTTTTGCCAACGGATGGTATTGATTTTTTTTTTTTTCCCATTTCACAGGTCAGTCAAAAGTACTTTCATTTTTTCCAAAAAAAAAAGTATTTCTGCAACAACAAAATCTATTTGAGAGTTGAACTTGTAGTGTTACTTCTACTGCAGCATCCTTTTAACTTCATGGTAAAGTTAAAGTTCCACCAAATTTATTCCCTGTAATAGTGACTTTACAAAATAATGAATAAAATATCTTGCAATTCCTACAAACTTCTGGTTTCAATGTAGAATGTCTTAATTCAATATAAATTGAAAGGTTCCACATAAGACTTGGGAAAAGCTACCCTATTTAGGATGGAGCAATCCACAGTATCACAAATCCATCTTCAGTATGAGAAAAAGTTCCCCAGGACCATTGTGCAGATTGAACTGTCTTAGCCTTTATCTTTCATCACAATAAACTTCGGTAGTCAATATCCATTAGCTGTTTTCGTACTGTCTTATTATAAATCTGACTTAAAATCACAAATCCTGCTCCAGTAACCTGCTTTATTGTAGCCATGAAATTTAGCCAATAATGTTCTAATTCAGGGAAGCACTTGGTGGTTACATTTAAAAGTAATTTTGTTCTTTTAGATGCTTTACCAAGCAAGGTGCTAGAGGACTAAAGCTGCATACAGTGTTATCAAAAGAATGTAAAACGTTTAAAATCAGTTTTGTAAATAACATAAAGACGTTAATTTTTCTCTTATTCTCAAGTTAGAAGGTCATGGTGTAAATGCTAAGTGACAAGTCTGACTGCAATATTAATTTTGAAGGCACAGTACATCCTCTGAACTCGCACAGCCACAGGCTTATCAGGGAAATGGTAACACATAAAACACATGGTTGACCTTCTTTCCAAACCACTGAGAACACTTTTAAGGCTTGATATTTTACAGCATGGGTGTCAGGCTCTGGTCTCTGCTGCAGCAGATCATGGGGGCCGCACTGAAATCAGTACCATACACCCCTTCACACTACCCACGACTCTAGCATACATCATGTATGGCACAGTATTGGCAGGTCTACTTGAAAGCAGCTCAGACAGATTTTTAGCATCTAGATTTGTTTCTGAAAAACAGACTGATAAAATGAGTCTTAACCACTGCAAGCAAGACAGTCTGCTAGATTACATGTGTAAGGTATAGTGTAGTGGGACAAAATGCTATGAATAATTCACAGAAAAAGTTATGGCTCTCACTAAAATAAAAAATACATGGAAATACATATTCATTTTTCTTCTTTAAGGACTTTATATATGCTTTAGTCTTTATACAAGTAATACTCCAAAGTTGGAATATATAGGAGTCTTCCTGCTTTGTTAATATTCCAGGTTACAACCCTGCTGCTCTTTATATGCTTTTACCAGTTGTCTCACTAAAGTGATGACCACAAGTGGCAACTTTCAGTCTCACTCATAAAACACACACTAATTACAGGTAGGGGTTTGTAGTGTGGTTAGATTTTTTTAAGTGAGTCTCCACATTAATAATGAAGCTAGAAATGATAAGTAAAGCTAATAGCTGTCTTCTGTTGGGCCAGGTTTGAAAAGGGGACAAGCTGTATTCTTTGCTTTCACATTCACTGTCTTTCCAGCAAGTATGAAAAATCATAGTCTCAGTTTTGAAAAGCTTTTTTCCTCCACTCATGTGGTTGAGAAAGATGCTACTGGTGTCAAAGAAGAACTGGACTTAGATGCATCCATTCTACCACTTTTACAGCAGTGTGCATTTGATTCTAGTGTGTGGAGTTAATAAATTGTACAAAAGTAGCCAAATATGTCAACATATTTGTAGTTATTGAGCCTAATTGATGTTATTCTGTATTTCTTAATATATTACCTATTGTTTGCAGAATCTATTTCATCCTTCAGCTCATTTGAAGACTTTTGGTTTTTTTTACGTAGGGCCCTCATGAATGTTAATGATCTCTTTCTTTCTGTAATAACTAAGAAGCCAATTTGAGGTCCTGTTTTAATCATTAGTTTTGATCCCTTTATTTAAAATTGAAAATTAAATTTAAAAAAAGATTCCACATTGATACTCACCCAAGACAAACATTATCTCACTAAGGAATTATTATCATCTGTCAGTCACCAGTGTGAAGGGGATGGACTACGTTTCTGGATTTTTTTTTAATGATAAATGTGCTACTTGCTTTTGTGCATAATTTGCAGCTGTTAGGAAGATTAACCCTTCTTCTCCAGAAGAATCTGTGGGCTTATCAGGGAGAGTAGTATGGTCTGAAAGTACATGTGAATCTATTAAACACTCCTGCTTCAAGCTATTTTTACTTTTTAAATATTGCATGCTCTGCAGATTATTGGTCTTAAGCATATGCAATGGTCCTTTTGTAATCAATCCATGAGCCATGCTGTAAAATCACAGACAAGAACGTAAAGGGTAGTAATAGTAACCGTCACAGCAAATGTAAATGTCATAAAGGAATTACATAGTCAAAGACTGCTTTACAAAGGCTGTCAGGAAGCACTATAAACCTTCTGATCCTCTGAATGTTTTCAGCTCACCTGTCATCTTTATTTTCTCCACTATAAAAGCCTAAGCTTTAAAAGAAGAGAGTAAAAGGCAGAGTGAGCACGCTCGGCTCAATGTCTTCTTAGGCTTGTGGCAGCTCACATGGAAATAAAAGCAGCCTTGCCTACAGATGGACCTGGTCCTTCATGTACATTCTAGACCACTTGTATCAGCAGATGCAGCATCTGTCTGGCCAGAGGCAGGACTGGCCTGTTCTCTGAGGACCACCTGGCTGAACATGTGGCCAGGAACACAAGTGGGAAAGTGCAGGCTGAGCAGAGTGGGTCAAGCCCATAAATCACAGTGCCTGCCCTGACACCAGCTCTGATTTCCAGCCCATCTACACAAACCATGACAAATGAGTCCCAAAGGCAACCCTAGCAGTGGACATTTCCAGCAGCAGAGTGCACAGGCCCTCACAACAGGGAGTTTGCCCTGCACAATGCAAGGCTAAAAGCAGGTACTGTCCCTGCAGCTCAGCTTTTTCACGGGAAACCCATCCCAGGACAAGGAGCTGGAGGTCCTGCACCGTGTTTCAAGCCCCCACTGCAGCACTAGGAACAAAACGCAAGTACAGCTGCTACACTAAAATGCAATTACAAGCTGCCACTACTGTACATTGTCAAAAAAGAAGTGAAATGAGAGAGAAGTCAAAACAAGGGAATCTGCAACTTGAAAATTATTATAAGATGATTGCAACCTGTAAGTTCATCTCATCTCATCAGGCGTATCTAAATCCTTCTCTCTTCCCCTCTCCCTACTTATTAAGGCTTAAATGCCATCTCCAAGGGCTATGCACAGTTCCCACCTCAGCTCTTGCCACAATCTTACCTCTTCTTCCACAAATCCAGTGCAAGAGAAAACAAAAGCCATGCTGTGCTTTGGGCATCTGAGTTTTTAGCATTGCAACAGGGTACTGAGAGGCAGAGACCATAGGGAATATCTAAAAGAAATATTCCAAATCAATATTAATCTGTCATTAACACTGAGGCACCTGTTCAGTCAGAGGATTAAGGCATACATTTCTTTCCTCCTGCATTGTAGACTTTAGTGTGTGTTGTTGGCACAGAAATTTGGGCTAAAATTTTCACCTTCAAATTGGAGCTATTTCTGTTGTATCAGTGAAAAAGCCCAGATTACAAACAGCTCAGGCTACAGAAGCACAGTTTCCACTGTCAAATTTAAAGAAGGTTCAGTCAAACATGACAAAATGCATTTTCTGAGGTCTTCACAAATATGCTTGTAAGGGAGGACGGCTTTTCAACAAACTGGAAAAGGACACATTTAAGGCAAATGCAATAAAGCTTTGCTGCTCCGGTACTATATAGCATCCTGAAGGGATTTATCATGTCACTGGGGTAGAGAGCACTGCTTCTCTTGAAGCATTTCCTCAGACAGCCCCAGGAAATCAAGCTGCGACACACATCTGGATAGCTCTGTACCCAAATGGCATTGCATCTAGACATGAGGAATTGGCAAGAAAAATCAGTAGTCCATGCACTGTTACTCATTTCCGCAAATTCTCAATTCAGCAGGAACCACGACTAGACTAAACAACTAAAGTAAGGTAAGACAGGGTTTTTTTTTGTCAACAAGTGCGGTTTTTCATCCCACAGACCAGACAGACAGAAATTCTTACCTGGAGATCCGTCTAAAGGACAGTTAACTAGTATTTTGTTATTTAAAAAAAGCCATCACACCATGACTCTTCAAAAAGCAGAGAAGGAAGGGTGAAACACTAGTAGCACAGCATGTTCCACTGTTTCCAATAAACTAACAGGTGTGGAAGATTAATACATTCAGAGAAATCAGAACAGCCTAAAAAATTCATCAAGCTGGAAGTGTTTAAGCAGCTGAAAGAGTTATTCATACAAATTAGATGTTGCTTTACTGTTTATCCCTAAAGGAAGAAAGGTTTCATAACTTCGTGAGAGAAGCTGTATAGCTCTGAGGCTGTAATATACATCTTTTTCAGACTGTTTTGTGAGAAGAGTTCTAATTGATAGCAGGATGGGACCCTAAGCCAGCTTTATGGGGCACTGATTTAAGTGCTGTAGGTTGTATGATGTTGCGGTTATATAAGCTGCTCTTTGCACAGAGTTCCAGGGTTCTAGGGTCACTTTAAGTCAAAATTGTTTTTATGAGTGGGGTAAAACCTGTTTGCTAAAATACAAATATTTTTTCTGCTCAGACACAGGAGGACCTTACAGTTAGAAGCTGTCTTCTTGTTTGTGAGATATTTTTCCAGCCTTTTCAGAGCTGAAAAGAAAGAAAGTCATTTATTCTTGGCTACCTTTCTGGGGCCACACACGCTCTGCCTGTCCAGCTGCCTGCTTGCTTTGTGCCTCTTTCCACCCACAAGCTAATGCAGAGCTTCAACCAAATCAATGCCCCGTTTCCTTTCTTTTTTGCAACCAATTTCCAGTGAAACCCCTCTAGCCACATGGCCGAGTTTCCAACCCAGCCTTCCTATATTGTGTTGCACCTTGGGCGGTGACTCGTCTTGTTCCAATTACCACTAAACAAATGAGGCTTTAATTTCTCTTTCATTTCCTTTGAAAGAAAGATGATCAGCATGCCCTTCCACTTCAGTGTGGTCTGTGACTGTCCAGACTTCACGCTTGCAGGCTGCCACCAGTCCTGCCCAACAACACAATATGCCTCTTGCGCATTCAGGTCAACCAGACCAAGGACAGATGTTTCTCTGGTTTTACTGCATTTTCAGCCTGGACTGAGGAGCTGTTATAGGCCAAAATGGCCAACCTGCCATCTCCTTCATCTTGACATTGCTTTCTGGGTGGAAATTGTTCAATATGTTTTTAATTTGAAACACAGGAGTGTATATATTCCATCCCAAACTTTGAACATAAATGTTTTCCTTTCAAACTAAATAATATACCTATTTTGCATCACTAATTGAGAGATCCATGTGGGTTTATTTAATTTTTCACATTAACACAGGCATAAATTTGATGGCAGCAGATGAAAAAACATTCTTTATTTTACAAGCATAATATGGTTTTAATATGCTGGTATGTTTTTAATGATGCATAGCACATTTTCTTTCATCAAAGTCAGAAAAAGGAATTTCACTAGAGTATTTTGCTATTTTGCCATTGGGAAGCAAGACCAGGGCTGCTCTGTGGGGTACCTGAATTAGTCACAGAATCACAGAATGGCTGAGGTTGGAAGGGACCTCTGGAGGTCACATTGTCCAACCTCCCTGCTCAAGCAGGACCACCTACAGCAGTTTGCCAAGGGCCACGTCCAGATGGCTTTGTGTCCCTCCAAGGAGGGAGACACCACAGACTCTCTAGGAAACCTGTGCCAGTGTTTGAGTGCCATCACTATAAAAAGTAGGGGGGGGGGGGTTGTGTTCAGATGAAATTTCTTGTGTTTTGCGTCCATTGCCTCTTTGGTCCTGTCTCTGGGCACCACTCAAAAGAGCTTGCTTTCCTCATCTTTGTTCCCTCCCATCAGATACTGCTACACATTGCTAAGATCCCCCCTGAGACTTCTCCAGGCTGAACAGACCCAGCTCTCTCATCCTCTTTCCATACCTCAGAGGTTCAGGTTCCTAAGTTCCTCGTTAGCTGGACTCACATCAGTAAGTCTAACTCTCTCCTGTACTGGAGAGGCCAGTAGCCCAGAACTGGACCCAGCACTCCAGCTGTGTCCTCACCAGGGCTGAGCAGAGGTAAAGGACTACCTCCCTCAGCCTCCTGGCAACGCGCCTTCTAATGCAGCCCAGGACACTGCTGACCCCTGTGGCAAGGGCACACTGCTGGCTCCTGGTCTGTTGCTTCTAGATCAGGACCTCCAGGTCTTTCTCTGAAGAGCTAACTTCTAGTTGATGAGCCCCCAGCCTGTACTGGTGCCTGGGCTTGTTCCTCTCTAGTTGCAGGTCTTTGCATTTCTCTTTACTGTACTTCATGAGGCTCCTGCCAGTCCATTTCTCCAGCCTGTTTGAGGTCCCCCTGGATCACAGCACAACCTCCTGGTGTATCCACCACTCCTCCCAGTTTTGTCTCATCAGCAAACTTGATGAGGATACACTCTGCCCCTTTGTCCAGATTATTAATGAAGGTGATAAACAGGACTGAACCCAACATTATGCCCTTGGTTACACCTCTAGTGACTTGCCCCAGCTGGACTTTGTGCCTTTGATCACAACCCTCTGGACAGTCCACTTAAAATGTCAAATAATATACGTCTTGCTATTCTCTTTAAGGGTCAAGCCTTGGAAGCTGCAAAAGCAGCATTTCATATGCTGAAACGCTAATTCACATGATTTATTTGAAGTCTTTTCTGTACAATTTGATAGATACATACTATAGATTGTTATTATTCTCAAATTCTTCAGAATTATTCACTAAGGAGACAATCAATAAATAAGGAAAACTCAAGTGACATAGCATGGCCCTGTCATTTGCAATTTCTTAACAAAAAATGCCATTTTCTTATCAACAGTGAAAAATTTCTCTTGTGACATGGGGAAGGAATGATGCCAAAGTAAATTCCTTTCCCTGAATGAAAATATGGTGTAGTACAAACTTAAAATGTTAGACAGCATGATGTGGACACATAATTACAGTCACAGCTAGCAATAAGTGACCACTTAGATCGTCTGGTCAAGTCCCCTGCCAATGCTAAACTGAATTTTGCATGCATTTTGTATTGTTTTAAGCAGCCTGGGTACTTCAGGAAATGCGATAAGCATAATACTGCAGTGTCTCAGAAGTCTGGTGGGAGAGAGAGAGATAGAAGCATCACGTCAAACTACTCAGTGTTGATACTGCAGGTTAGTCTCATTTCAGCTTTCAGAGTAAAAACTGTCAAGCTTTAAAGGAGGCCTCACTGCACAAAGAAATTAACAGTAAAGTGCACATTGATTCCAATAAATCTGTTTCAGCCCTGAAACTGTGTATTTGCCAGGGATGCTGCCTCTTTCTGTCGTCTTTTAAACATCACGTGCACTGATGATAGTATAAAAATAAAGCTGTGGATAGCTCTAATCTCAGATAATAATGGTCTCTGATTTGAAAGCAATCCTCATGGATTGGCAAATTATAACAAACACTGCCCTGGTCCTTCTAACAAACCCCATCAATTTAAAATGACCAGGCATGGGCAAAGCAGTGTACGGTTTCATTTACTGGAAATGGAGCATTTAAACAAGTGCTCTTGGATTTTGCTGTAAGCAGGTAAGTTGTCAGACTAGAAAACTTCAGGCACTGATCTGCACAGCAAGGGAAGGAGGACCCATGCTATGGTGACCAATTTGTGGGATGCCCTTGGGGAGCAAGGGATGCCAGGATCTGGCATTGCCTGCTGATATGCCAGCAATGGAGGGGCCACAGGGACCATTCAGAAAGGTGTTTGCAAAGAAAATGCTGTCTTCATAGTATATTATTATAGTATTTATTTCTCCATTTACGTGAGCTCAAATTTAGTTGTAAATCCACACCTCTGGCTGTCTCAGAAGCTTGAGAAAGGTTGGACACCTCCTTTGGAGTTTGGAGAGCAGTGACGGCCAGGCATTCCTCTCCCACCACTTGGTCTCCCACCAGTGTGTTAATAAGCAGCGGCAGACAAACCATTATTAATTAGGCTCATTTAAAGTAAAAAACCTCACCACTGCCACACAAATAATACAGAGAGCCCATAAAAGTTTGGATATATGAGGCCAGCCCACACTAGGAAGTACTGATATGTGTAGAAATAATGATGCTCTCTGGTGTAAATGGCTCTTTAGAGTGATACTGTAAATACATCCCCTCATTTATCACCCCATGCTCACAGGCTCTGCACTCTCCCCTGCCGGCCCTCCTGGGGCTTCCACATTCACATCATGGTCAGAGATGAATGTCCTCTCTATTGCAAGGTTTCAACTTTATATCACCTATTACTGAACGTTGTCATGCCAGGTTACCATAAATCAGATTAACATTCTTCGAATGCAGCCTCTGCAATACATCCTTAGAAGGGGAATTTCAGATAGGGGTGCTTAGGATGGTAATTCTGGTAAGGAGAGAATCCTATACAATGTGCTGAAAGCATTAACTGCAATATAAGTGAAAAAATGCCTCTGAGCTGTTACAGCCTATTAAGTAAATACATGAATGCATGTAAGCCACCTCCTGGAACACGACTTTGGAAATATGAGCAGAAAGTACCAGAGGAGGGTCAGTGTGATTTATTTATGTTTTACCTGCCCCAGAACACTCTCATTTCCTGATGAACACAATGACTTGGCACAACTTGAAGCCCAGCAAGTCAGATTTCTCTCGGCAGACATCCTGATCACTCTGATGGATATTTTAAGAACTTGCCATTAGTTCCTTTAATTAATGCCTCCCTGACAGGGACTGGCAAGGCCTTTTCCCACATCAGCGGAACAAAATATGCTTCAGCCATTTTGTCCAATAAAGCGAGGATGCGTGTTTGCTTCCGAAATGCCTAGAGCCAGTTTCCCTGAAGCCCCAGATACCTGCTCCAAGCCATGGCAAAACACCAGCTTCCCCTGAGAGCCTTCCCACCCCCAGTACCCATTTTATAGCACTTTTTCTACATATGTGGTTTCTTCTAGTGCTCCTCTCACCCTTAGCAGAGATAAAATCCCCTTATAACATGGGATGCAGCATTGGTCCTTTCTGTGATAGCCAGTGGAAATCAATGTGGCACAACCGAAGTCACTTTCCTGCTCACAGCTTCACTCCTTGCCTTGTAGCCCTGCTCCAGCTGGAACGCCTGGCCTTGCCATCGCCACCTGGAGCTGCTGTGACAACATCAGTGGCTTTCAGCCAGTGGATGCCTGCCGATGTCCCAGCTCCCTCACCTCATCCTGTGTATTCTGCCATAGACCTGGGACTTTATTTTCCATGAACACTTTGCCAAATAGCAGAAAAAATCAAGTGAGGCTATTTAACTAAGTTTTGCCTCTGGCTCTTTGAGCCCATCACCTCTTGCATATCAATTTGCAAAGCTGTAAAAGTCAATAGCTGTACACAGCTCCCTGGATAAATAAAAATATAATGACAAAAAAAAAGCAGGCGGCCAGGAAATCTGCTTGCCACACAACTCCCTTGGAAAGCAGGATGTGCTCGCTGAGCTGACCTCAGCGTAACTTATCACAGAGAATTATCTCGTGTGCTGAACTAAACTTTCCCGGTTGGAACTTCAACCTTTGCCACTGGCGGCTGGCACCCTGCGCCCTCCTTACAAGAAGCCCCTCACCACAGGTATCCTTTGACCTCTTCAGACGACGTGTAGTGGAATTCAGCAATAATTTTCACTGCGGGCAAACTTCAGGAGGGGATGGCAGCCAGCACTGCTGGCCAAGCTCCAAGGGACGCTGCAGCCCTTCCTACCGCAGTGTTTGCGAGGGATCCCGCCTGACCCTGCTGCTCAGCTCTGGGGAGGGAGATGGCTTTCCCCGCCACCGGGAACAGGGATTTGCCAGATGGTAAGCGCCAGTATTGTGAAGGCAGCAGGCTTGCTAAATGCGGTGATGCTGGCTGCCTCCCACAGGGGATAAGTCAGCTTCGTGGCGACTTAGAGACCTCAGCAAGGTCAGCTATAATCTTGGCGTTAATGACTTTAGACATCGCAACCCAAAGCAGAGGGCATGCTTCCTGCCTCCTAGTAGGACATCTCATGACCACTTTGCTCAAGACAAGTCAGCCCTGAGCAGTTCTAGCTCTTCTTCAGTGTACTTTTCTCCAGGAAATTTCTCATTTCCGTGTGGGCATCCCCACTACTTTCAAATGAAGCTGAAGGTTTCCCATCACGTGACAGCTGTGTTCCCAGAGGTGCCACCTCACTTCTCCTGAGGCTCAGGGTGATCCCAAATCCAATGGGAGATTACCACTATGTGGGAAATCTTTTCACACTTCCACCAGTGCAGCTGTACTCTGATTTTTGTCCCACACCTCCTATACACTGTCTTCCTCTGTGTATACAGCACATTTGTCCAAAGGCGATCTATAATTTAAACAAAAAAGGCAGGAAATTGCTGTGGGTTGCTGAGGGAAAGAGACTGAAAGGAAGAGGTGCTGGGGTGTCCTGGCAGGCATTACTGCTCTGGAAGTCCGGTCTGCTCGCCCGGCCCTGTCCTTCAGTTGTCTCAAGGAAGTTTGTGTTTTCCCTGGATCCGTGGAGGTGCACTCCCCCTGTTACACACTCCTGGGATCCTGCTGCCTCCCCAGGGCATTAGGGACCGTGTTCACCTAGCCCGGACGGGCCGGCAGCCCCTGCCTCCGACGCTCTCAGCGCCGGCTGTGCCAGCAGGCTCTTCACATGCCTAATGATGGCACCGAGTAACGTCACGGAGTTTATTATTTTGTGCGGAAGGGGGAAAAACCGTGTCCCGGGTGGAAGGCGAAGGGCGGGCAGGAGCTGCTGCTCCCCTGCACGGCCCCTCACCTACCTCCGGAGGTCCGTCACCGAAGTCCGTCGCCGCCCAGGAGGGCGCTCCGAGCAGGCGGGGCGGGGCGGCTGCGGCGTCGCCAATAGGGAGGTGTAGGGGGGCGGTCCGATCCGCGCCGTGCCGAGGCGAGCTGAGCCGTGCCGGTCGCTGGAGTGCGCTGGGTGCTGCAGGTGGGAGCCCGGCTCCGCGTAACTTCTGCGGGCCGCGGCTGTCGCGCCAGCCTTGTCCGCGGAGAGCGGGAGGAGGCGTTTACCGCGGCGGCGACGAAGAGCACGTCGCGGGGCAGGCTCAGGTGAGGAGCTGCCCGTCCCCGCTCCCCGCGCTTCCCCTGGTCCCCCTTGCACTGCCAGCCCTGGTGCCGCCGCGCAGCCCGGCCCGCCGGTTCGCGATGCACAGCGGGACCGCCGAGCTGTCCTTGGCTTGAGGTCAGCGGGGACGGCCGAGGGGCGTGCGCTGCCCCCGCGGCGCTCCGTGCTGCTGAGCTCCGCTCCGCGCCTCTGCGCAGGGAGGCGGCCGGGGGCGAGGGTCTGCGCTGCGGGGTCGCCACTTTCCGTTTTTCTTTCTCCCCCCTCCGCGTTTTTGCATTTGGCTGTTTGGGATGTTCCCCCACCTTCACCTCTTCACCTGTCCCCGTGGGTCGTTTCGGGGTGCCCTCCGTCAGGGCTTGCTCCCCAACAACCCCCTCCGGCGGCGGAGAGGAGTTGCCGCCCGCGGTGCGGGATGCTTGGGGCCGCGCGGTGCGGAGTGCCGCAGGCGGGTACTGCTCTTGCGGGAGCCTGTCCCTCAGCCGCCCTTCCCGCCTCTTTCCCTTCCACGGCATCGTCCGCGGAAGATCCGCCCAGGTGCGGGGGGCTGGGACGCAGCGGCAAAGTTACGAGCTTTGCGCGGTGCAGCTGCGGAACGGGGCGTGCAGAGAGCGGGGGGATCAGCGCCGCGCAGGCTGGAGCGCGGCAGGGGGAGCATGCGATGGTAAGCCCGTTCTGTGCTGATGGGGTGCCGGAGCCCGTTTTTGGGGTGGTTTAGGATAGGCTTGGGGCCAGCCCTGAGGAAGCCGCAAGGTTTTGCGGTCGGTCGGTGGGGTCAGCACGTCTGCAGAGTTAAAAATGTGTAATAGTGGGGTATTTATGAGGTGTGCCGCGCACATACACATACACACACACACACGTTCACATGTTCAAAAAAAGCTAAAACTATTCAGCCGGCACAGTTTACATTTCATCAGTAACAGCAGTTCATTAGAAAAGTGATACTAGCAGCAAAATCAGAAGTCGCAGCAGCGGAGCCCCGGCGACAGCGCGGCGGACAGCGCACGGTGGCCCGCAGCTCCGCGCTCCGCCGGCGAGAGGGGGCTGCGGGGGGCTGGGAGCGCAGGGTGCAATGCAGAACTGGAAGCACCGAAACTCTGCATTTTGTGCACAGTTCAGTGCTGGGTGGCCATTTTCCTAATTTTTTCTGAGGGGCTGTTGGACACCCCCGTCCCCCCCCAAATGCTTGTGTAGGACTTGAACCCCCCTCACCCTCTTCCTAGAGCTGTTTCGGTGCCAAGTACTCGCATTTTTGGATCCCAATTTGGTGATCCTTCATCAAGCATTAAACCTCACTAAGATGTAGCTAACCATTTGTGAGAAGGATTTCTTCCCCTCCCCCCCCCCCCCCTTCCCTGCTTCAGTCCCTCTGGACTTCATATGCATGTTCCCCTGTTCTTTTCAGGGAAGGATTTACCCCTGGTATGATGCCTGAAATGGTGACATGTAATTCAGTGTGCTGCCAGATGCTCACCTTCTTTTGGAGTTTGGGATAGGCTCAGGCAGTATTAAAAGCTTGCTAAGAGGATACTGTTATATGGTTTCCTCCATTTTTGGGCTATATTAGAAGCATCTAAAAATACCGGATCATCATTCCTCACAGTGTGACTACAACACTTTCAAAGAAACATTCTTGGATATATTTTTTATATATTCCCTCCCCTCCCAGCCCCCACCCTTTTTAACCTTGAAAACTGTTAGTCCTGGTACCTAATAAAGAGCTATTCTGATATCCTTGTTCTTGCAACTTGGAGACATTGCTGTTGATTCTGAATTGAGCAGTTTTTAACATCAAATTCTTATCATTATGAAGGGTCGGGTATTTTAACAAAACTTCCTGAAGAGATTCCCCCCAGTGCTCCTAGAAATCCCCCAGCCTTTGCCAGCTGCCATAAACACATGCAGTTAATGTAAATTTGTCAAGAAAATTACCTTTTCTTTGGCTTTTAAAACAAAAAATTAAAATTAACTGGGAGCTAGCAGGAAAGCAGACTATCAGTTTCTGAAGTGCTACTCCTGCCCTTCCTGCAGCAGCATTTATCTCAGCATATGAAGTTTCTTTCAGAGGTAAATGTTATAGAAGTCCCTTGCTCAAATATTGGTTGCACATTACCGCCCAGAACTAGCTTAGGAAGGCACTTTACTATCTCGTGCAACCTTATCTGCTGTTCCACAACTTCATAACAAACCCATTGGAACATGAAATGACCTTGGAAAGGCATCTTTCAATCTGACATGAGGCATTCTCTTACAGGGAACAGCACAGCTCCGTGCAGAGCTGATGCTTTCAGATGGATGCTTCTGAACTGACTTTTTAAAGAGGGGAGGCAGATGAATGGAATATTGAATTTGAAGGGAAAATGTTTCTTTTAAAAACAAACACACTCAGCTGAAGTTGAAGCACCACTCAGCTGAAGGTGTATTAAGAGCGTACGTACAATAGTGTCACTTAAGTCATAGGTGAAAATAAGTCTTTAATTTTAATCAAAGGAAAACAGCATTTCCTCTGCTAGTTCTGATTTGCTCTTTCATGAGATTTTCAAAAGCCCAAATTGTTAGTGGGACTAATTGAAAACTAGTTGGGTTTGTTAAATGGAGAAAAGAAGTGATGAAGTCTGAAGCAAACTTTACATTTACTTGTATTGTTCTTGACATCATAATGTGATACTTCTATGTTGAAAATATCCCAGAACCCTTCCAGCCCCCAAATGCTGCTCCTCTGGAAAGGCTGCAAAAGCACTTGAGATTTGGCAGCTGTTGAGGGAATTAATGGAGGTGGTGCCTGGCCAGTAAGCTTAATGGGATTTTGGCCCAGATACTGGACTTGATGCTTCAGGTCTTGCAAAAGGGTGGTAGATGCTTTCGTGACCATCGTGGTTTTACCTTTCTGGAGATGGTGCCTCTTGCAGAGCTGTGCCTGCTCGCAGGCTCCCACAGTGCTCCAGCCTCGGGAGCTTGTGCTATGAGTGCCACCTGCTGGGTAATAGGAAAATATAAATTTTATATGAATTAGATACAATATATGTATGTATCCATCTCTGTGTGTGTACATACATATACTACATTTATGTATACTTTTATTTACATATGGATGTATGGGTTTTTCATAGAGTTGCTCTTAGGTGAACCAAGGAGATTTTGCCAAGACCTGAAGTTTCTCACCTTTCTGAGGACTGACCACAGTTTGTATTTTGTGAAACTCAAATAGTGCTTGGGTTTTGTATTGCAAGAATGGAGGGGAGATTTTGATACTGCTGATGTTTAATGCTGCCTTTGCTTTACTGAGGCAGCTGGGAGTTTTCAGTTGTATAGCTCAACTGCTTGAGGCAGTTGTTTCAATGGTCAGATAGCAAGCTGTGGAAGTGGGGCTGTAGACCTGACATGGAGACCGAACAAACCAAACTCAACTTTGTTATGCATCACTTAAATGTGAAATCTCCACAGCACTGCTGATTTAATCGTCATGTCAACTGTCTTATTTCCATAGAGGTATTTTTTGCTACGAAATAGCACTTCTCATTTAGATTAGCTGAAGATGCACAGAATCTGTAGGATGCTGCTGGATGGTCTTTTCTGTTTTAAAGGACATATTTTCGTGTTCACACTTGAATAATGTTTACATAGAGAGTAAAATATTAAAGTATGTTTCTATCCTAGAATTTCCACTGTCAGGTTATGTCAGATTTGGATTTATGACATCATCCTCAGCAATGGCTTTCAAATTTCCATTAGTTATTTTTCTTGGCTCACGGGAGCGTTGCCTGAGATGCTGTTTAAATACCAGTTTGATTCAGCTAGATCCAGAGTGAAATCAGAGGCAGCTTCAAGGCATGTAGTTGTTCTGCATTGTACCGATGGTATTAGGGAAAGATGCATAGCCCTGGGTTTTACTTGTTGAACAGCTAACCTCATTAAGACTTTCTTGTTTGTTTATTTCATGGTGCAGTGGTGCCAGATGAGTCTTTTACCCTGCCTGTAGATTAGGAATGAGTCCAAGCTGAGCGTAAAAGTTTTGAGGAAACTTTCAGAAGCTTTCAGCTGGAAAACCTATATTGATGTACTTCTGTGATAAATGGATGAAATGCTTCACGTGGTTTTGAAAGTGAATTCCACCACTTCAAAGCTGTATGCTGGAGAGTGTGTAACAGTCAGGAACAAGTTGATGATGCAGAAAGCAAGTAGTATAATTGCAGAGTTCATCTTAAAGTGCAATTCTAGAAAAAAAAAAAAAAAAGCACCTGGCATAACAAGAGGGATTACAAGATAGGGCTTCGAGATGGGGACCCACAGTAATAGTGCGTAACTAAAGTTCACTGTCCCCTAAAACATTCACAGTTAATTTGATGCTTCAAAAATTGTGATTTCAGTGTCTGGTGAAGAAGCAATTGACCCTAAAATTACTGCCTGATGCTGAACCAACGTTTTTCGTTTCCTAAGCAGTGTCATGCAAAAATAGCATGCAAAGAGCTATTTTGGGGGGAATGCAAAATGTCTCTGTGGTCTTGTTCTAATGTATTTCTCCTCACTGTGAGCCAAGCAACTGGCATGTAGTGTAGGCAGTGGATGCTGTTGCAGTACTCAAGGCAATTTACATCACACCCATTCATACATCCATCCTGTCATAGCGTATTGTGACTTCCCCCCCCAAACCTCCCGAGCTGTCCCTTGTAACGTGTCAAACTTGAGCAACCACCTTTTGTTCTTTCTCAGAAATGCATGTGCAGTATTGTCAATGGAGATGCTACAGTACTATCCCTCTCTCCCATCCTCTCCACATCCTAAATAAACTAGTTCAGCAGATTTTCTGCTCAGATTCTACAGATTTTGAGTCATCCACACTATTTTTTTGTTCCGTCCTCCTCTTTTTGCACACCACATTTTGCTTGTTCCCACCTACTCAACAGATGCTTTCCTGTGACTTCTTGACCTCTTATCTCCTGGTAAGTTCATTAATGTTCATCTTGCCCCATGCCACCGTCAAAATCTGACTTTCCTTAATTTGAAGTCCTGTGTTTAGTCAGGTCACTCAGTGGCCATTACAGTCCTTGGGAGTATCTTGGAGTCATGACTGCTCCAGTAAAAGTGTCCTCCAAGTAAGCACAAATTCCCTTGCAGGGGGACAAGGTAGGTAATACCTTGGGCAGTCACATTGACAGTGATAGTATATGGTCACATCTCTGGAGAAGCACTGTGGTTCACAAGACTGACAAGCGAAATCAGAAATGAAGGCAAATTCTGTGCAATCTCTTTCCCCTCTAATATTCTTCACATGAAGGCGTTGGAAAGGCTCCTTCTGTAAAAGCACACCTACAGAAACAGTGACAAAAAAAAAACCAGTTACTCCCTAGCAAAGTGGTAAATACATGAGCAGTCATTATCCTTCTTATGCAGTCTTTGTGTTGTCTTATTAATGGGCCGTGGAGGCAGAGGAGGAGATATTTCATCAGCCGTAATCCACGGTGGGGCTGCAAATTAGTTGACTGTGCCAGTTATGTTTTCCTCTTTGACACCAACAGATACATTTGCCTTTGTAAGGCATGGTTTCTACAGGGATCAGAAAGACACCACACCAGGCTCTGTGCAGATAGCTCACTGCCTTCTTACACTGCCTTGAGATTTCTGGAGGGCAAAATGCTGCTCTGGCCCTAGGTCCCTTTGCTGGGACCCAGCAGAAGATCACTGAGTTGTGAAGGTATCTGTATTCCTGAGGACAGTTGGCTTGAAGAATATGGATGATCGAAACCTATGAAATGGGGAAGATACTCCACTCTTGCAGGAGACTTTGCAGTGACTTTTGGCTTCTTGGCATCTCGTCAGCCTTGGTCCTGTTTGCATTTACAATCAATCTGATAATCATACAGCTACTGAGAGAAGATGGCTGGTTTTCTTCACTGCCACCTCCCCTCCACTGCAGGCTTCAGTATTCTCTTCATCTAGTGTCTGTGTACTCATGGCTTTGTGCTCTTCTTAACTTGCAAATGCAATCCTTGACTGTGGATTCTGAAAATGAGCAGTTGCTGTGGCCTGTGGTGGTTTTCGACTTGCTTCCTTGACAAATGTTACATTTCCTCATCGAGAATGTAGAAATGTCAGCGATACGAGCAAATAATACACCATTTCTGGGTGTGATGTTGTTCCCCTGTTACTGCTAATGGGGAGGGGGTACTGTGAAAGATTTGCCTTTTTCTTTTGTAAATATATTTTTCCCCCTTCACAAAGCCTTTCTTATGAAGGCCAACCTTGACAGTTCGTTATTAGAGTGTAATAATTATTCTTTTATCAATGTGACATTGCTATTGTGTTAATTTTCTTTTAGAGTAAGCTAAGGGTGTGGGTGTGTGTTCAGTCCCTTTAATGAGTTATCTGAAACTATTCTGTAACACAGACTTTATAGAAAACAATATGTTGTCTTATTAATTGAATCTGAAGAGTTTTGTTTTTGTTTTTTTTCCCTCCTTTGCTGCTTTGTTTTCCTGTTGATTGCTATGAACATGCTGCAATCATGGACTTCACAAACTGGACAACTGGCTGCCTCCTGGAATATGGATGACACTGGTGAGTCTACAAAATGAATTTCACTTACTTATGCTACTTTGGAGAAAGAGGAGTGTTGCTTATTGGCAGTTAGGCTGGATGAAAACTAATTCTGTGATGTTTGTCTTGTAGAAGCAAAATTTCAGCTTTTTTTTTGTGAAGTGTTTTTTTTCTTAGCCTGTTTTGTTGTTGGTAAAGGTGAAGGAATTAACACAATGGATTAATTTGAAATAGTGTCATTTTATGAGATTGAGTGTAATAATTTTAAAATTACTTTTCTGTAAGACACACTGTGAAGCAATGGCTTGGAACATTTTAATTTTTCTTTTCTGGCTTATTCAGTTGCTTCTGCAAATAGTTCAGACAGAAAATGATTAATTCATTGGATGGCTTTTCTGAAAAGTGCTATGCAGTTCTTACTGTTCCTAATACCTGTGTTGCCTGTGGTGTGAGCTTTAAGGAGATGATGTGTTGATAGTGTGTTTGCATTAAATATTGTAGCAGAGTTTTTTGTGAAAAGGATTAACATCCCAAGTAGTCTCAGGTGAGATCTTTGGGTTTTTTTGTTTAAAAAAAAAGGCACAATGCGCTCTCAGGGTCATACTCTTTACCCGCATGCAGATGGCTGACCTCAGAATAGCAGTCTGGGAATATGTGCTGTTGCTCCTTGGAGATGAGGTTCTGGCACTTTGGACTTTACATAAAAGGTGACTAGGCAGCTGCAGAGAAGGCATTTGCTGCAAACATATCAGCCCACAGATTTGCTCCAGAAACCTGGTTGGAAGTGACAGTATTCACCCAGG
The DNA here is from genome assembly GCA_039877255.1 of Loriculus beryllinus. Taxonomy (NCBI): domain Eukaryota; kingdom Metazoa; phylum Chordata; class Aves; order Psittaciformes; family Psittacidae; genus Loriculus; species Loriculus beryllinus. The sequence continues at coordinate 23,075 of JBCJKH010070451.1, forward strand.
GTTGTTTATAGGAGTAAAGCTCCATCTGAGCACTGACTGGAGGTGGTTGGCAGCTTAGCAGCCTTGGGATTTATCTCTGAGCTATTTAGACCTAGCAGGAGTGACTTGTTACTACTAATAGGCTCAATTAAGGAAAACAACTTGCTTCGCCTCTCACCTGTGAGGTGACAACCTCATTTATGTACAGCCTTAAATTTTGAGGGAGAACGCAAGTATGACGTGTGCATGGTGTTGGCTGTCTGCCCTGTCCCAGGGAGATGCAAGTGTTCCCCAGTGTGGTGGTGGCAGCCCATCCTGGGTAAGGCATGGGGCTGGGTGCTGGTTGCTGGCTGACAGATTGCCACTGGGTTTATCTGGTGCACATCCTGTTGGGATGTGTGTGCGTGGCATCGCCTCTCTACCTTTCTTTTCCTTTTCGTTCTCTTGGGTGTGCACAGTCTGTGGCACCAGTTCAAGAGCCTGAGACTGAAAGATGGGTCTTAAACTTAAGGGTTTCTTCTCAGGTACAGCTTTGGAGAAATCTGAGATAAAAGCTGATATTTTGCTTTTGAGCATTTCCGAACTATTGCTGTGTAATCCTTTTTATTGATCCATAGCTTATTCCGGAAAGCCCTTGTCTCAAGGCAATATGCAGAGTCCTGGAGGATAATGACACTAATCACATTTCACATGACCTTTCAGGCAGGATGAACATCTGTTGCGCTGCTGCACTTTTCTCCTCTCTTAGTTCTGGTTATGTATCTTTTATTCCTCAGCGTGGCTTAGGAGTGCAGTTAAGAACCCTTCTGCATGACTGGTACATGGCAATTTGGTAACTGAGTAGCAATATGGTCTGTAAGTGGACTGCTGCTTCAGATTGACGTGCTTTGATGTGCTAAGAAGTCTTGATCAGCTTGAGAAAGTAATGGCTCCTGTGCCCAGGAACAAAAGTAATGTGTATTTACTGTGATAGACAGACTACCTAAACCTCTCTGAGTCTGAAAATGAGCAGAGGCATTACTTATTGCTCTGCTTCAGCATGTATCTTTCTTTTTTAGCCTATTCTGTAATGTATATGAATAATTGGCTCTTATGTTACACCTATTTAAAGATATGCCGCCTCAGTATCTGGAAATGCAGTAATGTGAGTGTTGAAGGCCTGCCATCACCATGGCGCATCAGGAGAAGTTTGATGTGATCGCATGGATGAGCATTTCCACCCAAGTTTTATTCTTAGATTTATTTTTCACTTTCCCTCCGATTTGGTTATATTTCAATTTTTTGGCAAATGCAGTTAGCGAAGTTAAAATCTGAAACAGTAATCTAAATCAAAGTGCAAAGTGTACTTTGCATAAACAGATAAATATCAGAGCTAAAAGTGTAAGGAATGATATTTCATTTCCTCTCACTAGAAGAGTAGATTTGATGTCACCCCAGGCTCTTCCCAGCAGTATGCGGCAGAAGGCTAGGAAACAGTGGGCAGCAGTTGAAAGGAGCGGGGTTCACACTGGTTACAGGGAGAAGTATTTTCACTATGAGAGTGGCCGGCCAGGCAGGGGCACAGTTTGCCAGGGAGGCTACGCAGTCCCCATCCTTGGGGACCTGACTGGATAAAGCCCTGAGCAACCTGGTTGGATCTCACAACTCACTCTGCTACGGCCAGTCCCAGTCCTGCAAAAATTATGTGAGAGTGCGAATAGGAGGCAGATTAAAACCGGATTGGACTGAGCAGGAGTCCGCTCCCCGGTGTGAAATAGGTGGTTTCGGGTGGTGATGTGAAGCCAAACAGCTACAATTGATAGCAGAGAAGTGGTCAAATACTGAGGCAGCCTTGCAGGAAGAAGTAGGGGAGCTTGCAAAGAGGAGCACGTATGGGTCAGAGATGTCCACAGCGACTTTGGAGGAGCAAACGACTGCTTATGGTTTAGACAACCCCCCAGATAATCATTTGTGTTTTCAGGAAGATGGCCTGCAGCATTAGCGTTAGTCTTGCAGATATTTGAAAGCAAACATAAAATATAAAAAATGTGCTATTAATAGGATATGGCTTAGAAACGTGCAGGTGACTGAATTTAAGTGTTTAATCCAATCCCAGTTTTTCTGTTGTATTTCTGATTTTGTTATCTTGATTTTTGTTCTTCCCAGAAGGGAGTTAGTTTAATTTACAGGTTGATTTTCCTTCCTTGTGTTTGGAAACAATACTTGTGAATATGGAAAGCAACAGTTAGTAACTCCAAGTGGGATTGCAGAGGATTTCTCTTTTTTTGCACTTTTTCTTTTTACCACTATCCCATCTGCTTCCGCTCACATAGCAAGTGAACTGCCATTCTTGCTTGTTGTGCCCCAGCTGTGATGGGATATGGTCAGTGGATGAAATCCCAGCAAGGTCACAGTGTCTCATCCCTTCCATATTCAAAAACTGAAAGCCATCAGGATTATTGCTGTGAGAAACTAACAGCTTTAGATTTTAACCTTAACTTTACCTGGACTGTAATCATGCTGCTCCATGTGCCTGCATGGTGACTATCTTTAGAGTTATGGACGAAGTCACAATAGTTACATGAATATTTTTCCCCCAGTCTCAAATACTACACTGGGTAATATGCCTTTTATTTTAACTTTTTGTTAATGCAAAGACTTTTGTAATTCTTCTCCTCTGCTTTTTCCCCATAGCTGTTTATTTTCAGTTGTTCCATGGATAATAGTGCTGATGAACAAGTATTTAGTCTGACACATAAAAAGCATAGCTGTAAAGAAAATGAAGCAGAGAAAATTACAGTGGCAAAGGTTCCTAAATTATAGTTGTACAGCAGGATTGTGATAAGGAAGTGGTTAAACATTACTATTTAGTCAAACCTGCAACTGTGGCTTGTACTTCAATTGTCTCCTCCTTTTGCTGACACTTAATTTGTGCAGTTGGTGAGATACTCTCCTGCTTTCTTGATACTCCCTGTTTTCTTGAACCAGAAGCTTGTGCAAGTAAATGGGCGTGTTCCCCCAGATGGTTTTAGGTCAAGTGCCAAACAAATGGTAGCTGTTTTCAGATTTGCTTTTAAAATGAATGTTAGGTGCTTGCTATACCCCCTGTTAAAAAAAAAACAACTCAACAACCAAAACCAAAACATAAATCCATCTATCTAAGAGCAGATACATGTTCCATTCAAGTATATTGGGAAACATACATAATGCGACAGGACTGAAAAACACACCTAATGTAATAGGACTGAGCCAGGATATTCATCAACAAAAGTATTAGTGTTTGAGTCGACTGTATGCTTGCTCCAGCTGGAAAGCTTGTTGCTTTTATGACAGCAGCATGTCTGCTCACAAGCCCTGGATCTGACAAATATCCCAGGCAGATATGAACATTGCCCTGTGCATGCTCTTCGGTTGAGTTGAGCCGTTCACTTGTCAACATGATGGTGAGTACAAGCCATGATCTCCTAGCAGCCTATCTCACTTTTGAAGACCTTTGCTTGGTTTCAAAACGTCACAGCAGCAAGACCCTGAAGACCAGCTTTCATCCACAGGGATATAGGACCGTGAAAATGTTGTATGTAGATCTTTCACAGAAATAAGGAGCAAGTAGGGTCCTTTAGAAAGAATTTGCACCAGTCTTCACAGGCTCTATTTTTCCTTCTGAAAATTGCTGTTGGGATCCAAGTTGGTGGCTAGTAATTCCTTCTCTCTTATAATCCCTTTTCCAAGATGATTCAGAAAATGTCCTGAGGCAAGCTGGGTTACTGAGGTTAATTTTGTTTGAAAAGGATGAAACACTGTGAGCAAAAGGTAGTCTTCTGCGTTAAAGCTAACTGCCTTCATGCTAATCTTAACCTTGATGAAGCTATTACCATAGGTTTGTTAAGAAGAGAGTCAGGTGAAGGCAGTGGCCCAGGCTGAGCAAAGGTTAAAGCAATCAGTGATACCCTGGCTGTCAGCAGAATTGCATTGCTGGGAGTCGCATATCAGGCTTTGCACAACTTTATTGTCTGTCTGCTTGGCTTTTAGCTGTTCCTGTGAACACGTCCTTCAGCAAGCTAAGGAAAGGCCAAGGGCTGTCTGCCTGTGATTTCTGCTTACCCTTTGATTGTGAAGCCAGTCCAGAGCATGGCCAAAACACGGTAGAAGTAGCAATTGTCTGTGGTGGAGCTGTAGATAAACATGTTTATCCAGTAACCGTGAGGCTGCAACTTGGCAACTTGGCTCTCTTTTTATTTCTTATTCCTTCTCAGCAGAATAGTTATACTGTGGTTTGGTGCTGTTGCATCCTATTTTTAACACCAGAGCTCACTTATCTCTAGTTAAACATGTGGTATGTTTCATTTGAGAGAGCTGGCATTTCATCAAACATCACAGATGAGCTTTCTTGTTAGAACTGATTCAGACCAACTGAAAACGGATCCTTCCTATTTAAAATCAATTTATTCTTGCAAAATTCTCATATAGTTGAATCAGTAGAGTTTATTGTCAAAATCAAGAGGGATCAGATTCGGTTGTAGTCCTCTCAAACCAGCATTTTGTTTGTATAGGGTACTTAAAAATCCTTATGTGCCTGGTTTATCCAAGCATTGCAGGTCTTTTACATGAGGTTAATGTATCTGTAGAGGAATATAAAATCTTGTGCGGTTACTCAGTATTAAAGCTTGTCTCTTTATGCAGAGATCTAATTGCTGGCCAGAATATGTTCCTGCAGTAAACACAGTCACTGCAGCTGTTGGACTTCTATGATGTTTGTGCATGAACAGATATTGCAATAGGCTGGTAAGAATTCGCTGCAAGAACTCTCGTTTTTCCAGTCTTGGGAAGTGGGCTCCATCTAGTGTTTAAGTTAAAGATCAGAAACTCCAGTTCCTTTTCTTGAATGCCCTTGCAGTGTGGATAAAGGACATAGTGGAGAAATTGAGATAGGCATCAGCGGAAGTGATGCCTATCTGGAATGAGACATTTCTTGATACAGTCAGTATGTGAATGGCAGCTGAAACACTGCTTATATTTTGCATGTGCACTTGAAGCTGTAATAATCCTTCTATGAAATGGCATACAGTTAAACAGAAATTAAGCCAGAATGGCAATAATGTGATCCTGGACTATACTGTGGTTAGCTCCTGTATATATTCTCACATTATTTGATGTGGTATGATGGAAACCAGCATGTTTGTCTATCAAATCAGAATTAGAAATCTAATTGTGAAGTTCTGAAGTAATGAATTTTGAAATGTGTACTGGATGTTAATATCCAGTCAACAGAATAGTTTTCCAGTATGTAATGCTTCTCTTAAGAAGCATGTGGGGTTCTGTCCTTTATTTTTACTGTTTTCTTAATATTTCAGTTTTTATAATACGTAATCCTCCGGTAAAGGCTGTGTAAATTATTTTTTTATTAAAAGGGATACCGTGTTTTGAACTAACATAAACTAAAATAGAAAAGTATTTGATAGCTATTGTCTCATGGCACCAGTGTCCTGATGATAAACAATGTTGTGAAACAAGCAAGAAGCATGAAGAGGAACAGTTGTTCAGAGGTTCAAGGTGGTGATCATTCATACAAGCAAATTCTCTTTCTTTTTTTTTTTTTCTTAAACTGGCTCGGACTGAGAAAGTTGAGATACTTGAGACTGAACACAGATTTACCTTCTCCTTTGACCTTTTAAACTTCAAACTGGAGAAGCAGGGAAGTTGCAGACCTTTGCTGCAGCTTGAAGGCATGGTGAGGTTGTGTGATTTGCCCCTGTGATCAGAGATCTGTGGAGCTGCCTGCCCCTTGCAAAGGTGGAGGAGATCCCTAACACCAATCCCAAGACAGCTCTTGGCTTGTTTTCCACTCGGCGCCAGAGCAATGTGGAGCAGGGGCTGGGATCCAGGCCTGTGTCATTGGCAAAGAGCCCGTTGTTGTTTCATCTGTCAAGTATTTAGGGTCTGGGCTTTCCAGTTGACACTTGCAAGCTGAGTGTGGACAAGGTTAATGGGAAACATCTGGTGATGGGTGGGAGCAGTGAGATGGTTACCCTGGGAACCATTGTGGCAGGGTGCTGCGGGGCCCAGATGACTGCAGCATGGGGGGAAAGAATTGGGAGCGGTGGCCGTGGGAAGTGGAATGTGGGTGTTGAAACTGCCCTGGGCATGGGGCAGCACTGCTGAGCTCCAGGCATGGGTTTTGAGATCTTGGTGTACTTGGCAACCTCTAAACTTCCAGCACCATACAAATGTAAACTTGGTCTCTCAACCCTGCAGAGATAGTAGTGTTGGGGTGAACCTGCTGGACTGCCTGACCATTTTTTTCTTGTTATTATACACTGCCTTCTACAGAAAAAAAAATAAAAATAATCCCAAACATTTATTTAACTGTTGATTTTTTTTTAGGAAAAAAATAACAGATTGTTAACTCTAATTTACTTTTCTATGTTACTTAATTTCACATTTCTCGGAGAGTGGACAATGAGTGCAAATGTAAGTTTGTGTCACTTGAGGTCTCAGTCTTAAAGTGATCCAGTAGATCACTAGATATCTTGTATTGTTTGAGGTTGGTTTGTTGTTGTTGGTTTTTTTTTTTCTTTCAATTACCTCTTTAGAAGCAGTGGTTACATGGCAATTTCTGAACAAAACATGGAAATACCTGTTTTCCTTAAATCCTGGAAAAAGACCTTTTCCCTCCTTAAACTCCTGACAAAATTTGATCCAAATAAAAAATGCCACTATTCCTTTAAAACATAGTTGTAAAATTAAAGATTAGAAGACAGCAAGGCAGTATCTTTCTTTTTGTAGCGCTGGATAATACGGCATCGTCAACTCAAATGCTGCACCACACACAAGCCGGTTTGCATGGTAACCAATACCGTACTTCTAGCTGAGGCTAAAATTGACCACAAAGGCTTTGGAGGCAGTTTTTGTTGTCACCCACCAGGTAACAGAGCACCTCACTCAAATTCTGGTTTTGAATCTGTGAGAGGTGGGCTTTGAACCCATGCCTGCCATGTGCAACACCACTGGTGATCACAGTGGTGGTGGTTTGTTTTGGTGTGGGGGGAAAGGAGTTTCCCCCAACATGGCCCCATGGCAAAGCTGCATCAGAACCTCCCAGTCAGGTCCCAGATCACCTGTGGTGAAGCTCAACAGAGGAGAAACCTCAGAAAGGCAAACTCTTTGCTGTGAAGGTGCTGAGACACTGGCACAGGTTGCCCAGAGAAGCTGTGGCTGCCCCAACCCTGGCAGTGTTCAAGGCCAGGTGGGATGGGGCTTTTAGCAACCTGGTTTAGTGGAAGGTGTCGTGCCTGTGGTGGAGGTGTTGGGACGAGATGACGTTTAAGGTCCCTTCCAACCCAAACCATTCTGTGATTCTATGATGCTGAACTGCAGGCAGGGAGGTGGCAGCACCAGGGGAAGCTCATAAATAATGGGTGCCTCTGAGTCCACAATGTCCCTCTGCTGGGTATAGAAGAGCCCAGAATGACAAAGCAAATGCCTGATTGTCCCTCTGTACTGCAGAATGGCAGAGTTGAGAATAATCTGGAGGAAAGATGCTTTGCTGTACCTACGAGAGCTGTTGCAGATTGTATAGCAGCAATTAAGGAAAGCAAAGTCTTGAGACCATGAGGTTAGAAAGGTGCTTCTGGCACATGAAAATCGTGTCTCAAGCTTTCTGATCGCTTCTGTCACCCTGTTAGAGGAGGAAAGTGCTAGAATTGAGACGGGGAGCGGAAAAGAGCAAAAATGATTCATGATTTCAAGTAGTGCAGGTGATGAAATTGTAATTAGTCCTGGCCTGTTTAACCTGAAAGAAAAAGAAAGCCATAAATAAAAAGAGGAGTGGTGGTGGTGCTGTGGGAGCAGGCAGAGAATTGTGGAGAAAGAGGTAGAATATTAAGAAGACTTGGCTGTTTTGGACTCAGTATCTCCAAGCAAAATTAAATTATAAAATAATTTATTATCTGTGCTTTGTTTTATGGTAGAGGTAGCAGATATGCAATGCACTGTGTAAATAAATAATAAGGGTAGGCAGTTGGCATCAGCTAATTGAAGGGCTAGGCAGTGTGTTTTGAGAGGAAGAGAATACACTAATACATCAACTAACTAGATTAAGGGTACTAAGACAAGAAGATCCTTAATTCAGATCAGTATTTCAGACCATGGTATGTCTGCTCCTGGCTGTTAATGTTCCTCCATGCGATGGGCACAGCACCTATGTTGCAGTTGATCTATGTTCATCTCTTGTACTTTCATCTCTCTTCCCAACACAAACTTGAGCCTGCTGGTGTAAGAGCTAGAGCTAGCCAGCACTTACAGTCTTGCATTGGCTTTGGGTACCTCACTTGAACTCTCTGCTGGGGACTGATGTCTTTGGTAGCTGCATGACCTGTTGGGAATGTGCCATGGTAGCATGTGGCATTGGAAATTAATGAGCTAGAAACTTGCTGTTAAAAGGACATCAGTATAAACTACGGGAAGAGAAATCAGGAAGGCGACTGTACTGTCCTGTTGCTTTTATCGTTAAATTATCTCTTTACGTGGGGAAGAGATGGATCTCCTAATGTAACTTCTTTCTCAATGTGCCATAAGAAATAATAACAAACATCATTGTATTAGCTCTGTTCTCACAAGTCTGATGTGATTTGCTTTCGGTATCCTCTCTGCTTATGGAGACTAATGGTTTCTGAAGTAAAGCTTGCTCTAATTTGTAGTCATTAAATTGGTAAGAATTTGCCTGTTGCCGCTGATGTAATTTCTTCTTTGTCTGACCTCATTCACCTGGCATTAAAATCATATTACTGAATCTCAGTTTAAAAATTGCTATAGCTAATAGGGAAAATCTTTGCTTTAAGTGTTTTGTTGGCTTGATCTAATCTGTATCCTTAATGTCCACTGTGGGACTGGATCCAACTCTTCAGGGCTGACAAGTGCCTTTTGGCTTCGTTTATTTATTATGGGGAAAACAATTTAAAAGCTTAGTTATTAAAGCCACTTCTTTTATAGGAGAAAGTAATGAAATTGCCCAGTCTGAAGACACAAGTTATACAATTTAGTATCTGAACTTAAATAGCATTATTAAAGCCAAATACCCACCATTAAAATTATTTGAGGTTCATTTTGTCACAAACCCTATGAAAAATGCCATTTGACATAATACCTTGTAATGCAATAGTCAAAAAATACTGTTTTGCCTACAGTGTGCTTTGCAGGTTACATGTAATCCAGGTTTTATTAGCTTGCTTTGCCAGACTGCCTGCCCTTGCAGTAAATGTCCCTTGTGCTAGAAGCCCGTGCATGTTTGCAGCTATTGTCCTTACAAAGTAGGTATGAGGTTAGTTGGAGCTATTTTGTGATCAGATTGCTGTGTAAATAGCAATATAAAACTAGATAAGACTGGAGTATGCGATAGAATTTGGTATGGTTTTATCATTCCTGTCTTAAATTGTAATGGTTTTATCCTTCCTGTCCTTGCTCTAAAGTTATAAAGGGACAGCACCTACCTGAAAATCTTTGATTTTAGAAAAACTGGGATTTGATCTTAATTTGTCAATTGAAGCATACATGTTCTCGCATACAAAAAAAACAACTTTCGTAACTTTTTTTAATGCACAATACAATGTCAAATTCTTGAAGATTCAGTTTTCTTGATAATTCCAATTAAAGAGAGAATTGGCAGCTGGTCAGTGGTGGGGAAAAGAAAGTGCTGAGTTCATGTTGTAAGAGGGGAATAAGAATTTCATTAATTCCAGAGATGATTTTACTTTTTGTTTGATTTGATTGCTTTCACACTTTGCATGCAATTATTTCTTCCTTGCTGTGCTCAGTGTTGAAAGAGATAAAGTAAATTGCAAACAAAGGTGATGAAGACAAGTCTTTTTCTTCCAAAGGAGAACGTAAATGTTATCAGTACTAGGATTTTTTTTTTTTAAGCAAAACTGTATGGTTCTCATAAGAGTGCAATAATCAGAGTTTTGAATATTTAAAGATCAATTTTGTCATTATATCGAACTAGCTCAATCAGAGCAGAAAAAAAGCAGTATTGATGAGTGATGATGCCTCTGAGTGAGATATTTGAGATGGTATTATGACCAAGGTGTATTTATAGAGCTCTCAGGAGCTGTTCAATACTAGCACTGCACAGGAGTTCTATCTTCTTGCCTCCTGGTCTGGCTTATTTTATCAGATGAGGACTAAAATAATTTTCAGTCTGTTGTTTATTTTTGAATAGGAAATGATCCATCACTGTTTGAAAATGAGGGCTTTGACATCCATTCTGAAATTCACTGGTATTACTTTTTCTGGAAGTAGGGGAAAAGAATATAGGGAAACTGACATATCTGGTGATGATAAAAATAAAAGACTTCTTGTGTGGAGGTGTCATTTAATTTCTTCCTGACCTGCATTAAGTCCTAATATCTGCTATTTTATTGTTGAGAGAAAATAATATTTTTATTATTTTAGAAAGAAAAAAATCTGGTAAAATCTCTGCCTGTGCTTCATCTCAGATGAGCCAGATCAATAACTTTGTACATATATTGTAGTAGGAATTTACTGGGTTTATGTTTAGAATTCAGTATTGCTGGTGTTACAATGGTACTACTCTCTGTGGTGTTCAACTGGCTTGCTGCAACATTTCCAGTTTATTAAAAAAAAAAGAGAAAAGGGGGCAACCTTTCTTAAAGCCTGCTGGCAAGAAGGAGGATGAGAGAAGGGTGTGTGCATAAAGTGGGGTTGCAGTCTGCAGGTAAACCGGGAGATGCAGAGGCCTTCGTGCAGTTAAAAGTTGAATTAGGTGATGTTCATGCACACACTCCACATCTGTTTAAGACAGGGTATGTGAGTAGTATCAATGTCAAAAGACCCTATTATGTTCTTGAGGTTAAGCGGATTTATAATTGTTTGTTGGATTATGTCCCAAGCCGGTCTTGCAAAAAATATTGCTTCTAGTGAATTCCTACTGCTTGATGCAAATAAAGGGGAAAGGAAATCTTTGAACCACCTATTATACCACCAGAAAAAAAAAAAGGTATGAGACAGAAATTTGGAGCCCTTCTATTGACAAATGCAGTCAGCCCTGAAGTGCACCTGAGACCCTTGTCAGTGGAGTATTCTCCCTTTGAAGTTCTGCCGTGGTTTTGCCTCCCCTTTCCTTGCCACGTTGCTTGTTGCAACACTCAGGTGCCTTTTTCCCACCCCACTGCATATGGATATCTCCTTTGGATCTCCCCCCTTCCTTCCTTCTCTAAATGAGTAACTGCTCTCGACCTCTGCTTGCCATCCTGCTTGGCACCTCACTGCTGTGTCCCAGCACTTGCTGTCCTTCTATGCCCTCCTGTCATGCCACAGGGACCCCGGGTACATCTCAGGGTGCTCTCCTTGCTCTAGCAGGGCTCTGCCTGCAGCCTCCTCCTTGTGCCACTCTGCCCCTGTCTCACTGCTGGCTTCGCCCCTCTGTCACAAGGTCACCCCAGGCAGCTGCATGGGATGGGGGACTGAGGAGGCTGATGGCTGTCTGCACAGACACCCAAGTGGCTGGAGGGTTTCCTGTGTTTCCCATTCTTCCCTCAAATCCCTCTTTTTCTAATTTAAATGCTACACTCACATTTCATTTTCATTTCAGCTTTTTTCATTTTCCTTTTATCCTGATATATGTGGCTCTCCTGAATCTGAAGCAAAGGTTAGACCAGATGATCTTTGAGGCCCCTTCCAACCTGGTATTCTATAACTCTATGATATGACTGCAGACCTGTTAAATCTTTCTGACTGAGACTGAGATCACAGTGGAAACTCAAGGCCAAGATCCTCGCAGCACTAGAAAGCTTGTTTCTGTTTGGATACCTTACCAGAACAGCTCTTTTGAACTGACTTAATGTTTAAAAAAAAAGCCTGAGAAATTTCCCTTTGAAAGTCTTACAACCGCTATGGTTAGGCTGAGATTGCCTTTAAAGAATCCCAGAGGTGGAGCAGTCTGGCTCGCTATTACTATCAAGAGTGGTCACCAAAGACAGCTTTCTCTGTTTAACCTCTACAAAATGTTCCTTGCTCTTAATGAATGTCTGATAGCAACCTTAGATAAGTAGATGACGTCTTATGAAGAGAAGGAAATCATTGTGATAAGGGTAACATTTTAGCTACTGATCTGTACTTTCCAAATGTTCGTATTTACTGGAAGGTATTTTGATTATTTAATTTTAATGCAGTTAGATTTGTTCTTATGTCCGGGCACAAAAGAATCCTTAGGTTTCTGGTTCATCACTTTTATTGTGTAAATATTTTTTCATTATATTTATTTTCTCTGAACTTTTGATTATGAATACATTGAAATACAGTGGTTTAATTGTTATTATTTCTTTTGCATGTGTAACATATTAAACAAATGCATCTTTCATCCATTATGAGGTTACTGTGCTTTGCGGAAAGTATTGTTCTTTGGCCAGCAACATAAAGATCTGTATGTGTATTGAATAAATGTATCATGACTGCTGTTGAAAACCTTCCCTTCCACATCCCCATAAAATGCTGCTGCTTCCTCCTATGCCAGTTCACTTCTGGAAGTATCCTTTCCTAAGCATGGTTAAATGGCAGTCTGTCAATAGCCCAGGGTTTATTTACTGAGAGGAATGAGGCTAGCATGCTGCAGAATGTATCTGGCAGAAAGTGCACAACCATCTTGGCTTTTCAGGATAAATTCAGAATTCCTATGATATCATGTTTTCAGCTTAGAGCTCTGCTGGTGCAGCATTAGTGCAGCCTTCCTTCAACTCTTCTCCCTGCCACCACTGTCTCAGTTTCATGGTCCAGCTCGTTCCCTATCTCTCATTGCTCTGCCTCCATTATGACTTGGACATTTCTTCCAGAATAACAGCTGATAAAATACTGGGTAATCTTCTTCCCACCTATATTTTATTCTTCTTTTTCCCTGTTAAAAAAAAAGATTATTTTTTTTGCTTGTTGCCCTTCTCTAGGTTCTCCTTTCTGCTGGCTCCTGTACAAAATATAGCCAGAAAAGGATTTTTAATAGCTGTCAAGTTTTCCGACTAGTACCAGAATGGCTCTTGTGAGCTTTTTGTTTTCATTAAAGCTCTTTGCTTGTGATGACACCCAAAGAAAAGCAGTGACTGGTGGTCATGGGCTTGCTGGTCATCCAGTGGGCTTCTCTCGCCTGCCCCGCTGTATTCTGGGAAGCACCTCTCTCTCTCCGGTCCTGCACCTCAGATGTGAGCCCTTTCTTGAAGTAATATTTGCAAGGGATGCAGCTGCTGCTCCTTCATGCAGTTTCATACCTCCTCCTAATAATGAAAGTGATAAAATGTTAACAGGCTCTTGCATAGGAGAGAATAGCACTTTGCAGTTATTAATCAAATCCAAACATCCTTACTTCCAACAGCGGGAGGTTGGGCTCTTGGACCCAGGGCGGAGAGATCTTTTCTGCACAGTCCTTGCAGCTTCTTCCATATGCTTTCCCCATCTAGGATGGTGTGCTTTTGAGTCCAGTGGTTTTTATTATTATTATTAACTAGGGATTTGTGAGAAGGACACTCCTGTCACTTTTTGCTAGGTTGTACTTGATAATGAGCTGAGGGACATCATGTCTCTTTTTGTGGGTCTTCCAGAAGTAAGAGTTCAGCAGATCCCAGTGGTCAGAGCAGCAGCCATCAATGGGAGAGCACTATAACAGCACAAGACATTTAGAAAGCAATTCCAGTTTGCTGATGATTTTCCCAGCATCCTGTCCCCAGAGATCCAAAGGATCCTGTGTGATTCCTGTGGCCTGTTGCCCAGCAGAGCACGCTTGTCTCTCTTAATAACAACCACCTGGGAGGACCACTGGGAAGGATTCCTGCTTGCTAATTATCAATCTTCAGCATCTCCTCAGCCTTTTTCTGAGCTGAATATGGGAATCAAAGGCAGCTGCACATGCAATTTTTGAAAATATTATATGTGAGATGTTACTTCTGCCAAATAAGCTGCATTTTGCCCATTGAAGCATTTTGTATAAGTTTTTTTTTTGCTTTAACTTCATGCTGTGTACTACAATTAAGTACCTTCTGTTGAGCTGGTTTGGAAGTTTCCGTGAGAAGACTACAGCTGTGTATACTAAATAGTAAATCAAATTCAGTAGGAATAATTCTTCATTATATTAATTAACAAATGATGCCTTTAGATTAATCTGCTTGAAAGCCATTAATACACCATGCAAAAATAAGTAATTTTCTGGTTTGTCTATTTGTTTGCTTACAGGTGCTTTCTGTAATTCCATGTTGAAATGAGCTTTGCTACCTAGCCAATATTGTAGCAAGACACATGTTATAATATACCAAGAGGAAATGTAAACAAATCATCATTTCTTAGAGTAAGGTGCACTGATCCCTCTCTCTCTTCCTTTTGTTTAAAGTTCATATAGGACAATGCATGGCAGAGAAATGAGTCTCTTATTCCCTTCTGGACCATTACCCTGTCCCAAATTTATGAAACACATACAGTCCACCAGATGCTTTGGCAGTTATGTTAGCAGAGGTGTTATTTGGATTTCTGCATTTCATTTGGCAGATGTCACCCATGGTGGCTGCTGATGAGGATGGATGGGATAGTCAGTGGCCGTGGCTGTTATTGCCAAGGGATGGAGGGAAGAATGCTTTAAAAATCCCAAGCAAGTCCTAGGTGCTGGTGGCTTTGCAGGGGAGGGAAGCTGCCTTTATTCAACTCTGCAAACATGGCAGAGAGTCATCAAAGTCTCCAAAGCTCAGTAAGTTGTTCTAAAAAATATTTAGCTCCGAATACTTGGTATAAATAGAGCTGCTCAGATGAGGAAAAAAAGAAAAAAGGAAAAAAAAAAAAGGCAGTGACCTCTATGCATTTTTTTTCTGAATTTGCTCCTCAGCATTAGGGCTTTTGCTCCTTTTCCTCATTTAGAAATAGTCACCCACCCGCTTTGCAAGTGTAAATTGCTCTCCGGTAATGAGATCAATGGGCCGGCACCGATTTACAGTAGTAGAGAATAATTTGGCTCATTATGCACTTAATGAGATATGATCTGGGAGGCTATCTTTGCATGGACAGATAGTAAAATAAACATTAAGGACTAATAAAAAATGTCATCTCCTCCACCACTCTGCTCTGGCTGTGCATATGTCATTACATGCAAGTTATTTAAAGTATCTGTTGGTCAGCTTCCTGGATTGCCCAGATGAAGGCTTTTCTCTTCCTGTTTCTATTGTGTTAAAGCCTGTTTTGTCCATCAAGGTGGCAAGAGGCTTGGGTTTAATCTTGGTTTAGCAGATGTCCTGGCAAAGTGCAGCTGCTCCTCATGAAAGCATAGCTGTTGTGTTTTGGGATTTTTTTTGTCTAATGGAACACAAATCCTAATGAAGTCTCTTAGAATAGCATCAGGCTGATGTTAAGGGTGGCTGTTTAGAACAACGATCAGGATTTAAAATCAAACCAATCATCTCAAAATTGGTTGTTCCTGTAATTTGGTTGAGTAAGTAATCAATCATGCTTTGACAACCAGCTGGCTACAGTCAAGGCTTTTGCATTCCTGCAGTTTCAGTGCAGATCCTCAGAACCTCTACCCCACTGTGACAGCTCTGGTTACTGGCTTGTGCTGCCTGGCAGTTGATTCTTCAGGATAAAGTTAAATGTGCTTTCTTAATTTATTTTTTTATTTTTTCCCCCTCAAAGAAAACATGATGCAATGGTATTTGCAACGATACTCAGAAACTGTACATGTTCCAGCCCTGGTGGTGTGAATTCTGGAAAGGGAAGTGGGAGAAAAAGATAAAATTGACTGTGAGATATGTGCTTGGAAAGTAGCAACATAAATTATGTGGAGGTGGTCTTCTGTAGACTGTTTTAAGAGTTAAATTAGTTTCTCAAGTTTATATATGTTGCAAATTAGTAATGAGCTAATGTAGGAGCATGAATTTTGCTAAAAGGCTGCAATTAAGACTTCTGTAGAAAATTAAGTATGACATAGCTCTGCTGCTGGTCATGGTTCCTGCATATTCTTTCCCAAGTACTTTTTAATAGTACTTTGTTTTCTTATATACAAATATTTTCCCTTTTATTGTAACACTGTAATGAGTTGGATGATGTTATATTTCTGGTTTGCTCACATCTTGCACGTGGGCTTCTCTGGACTGACTTCTTACTCTGTACAATACATGTGATGTTTTTACCCGACACATCAAGAGGACTGGGCAGATCACCTTGACCTTATAAATTTTATCCTTGCAGTGTAAAAATTTGGAGTGCTCTGAGTTTCTTCCACTCCGTACATACCTCTGGTGAGTAGGGTTAGCTCTGTTCTTAGTAATGACAGAGCTGCTTTATTCCTTTTTTATTTTCTGATAGAGAAGAATTAGATTATGCTTATAATGCTAACAGGTGATGCATTTTACTTACTTTGTGGGCTAGGAAGCACTCAGAAAAACAAAGATGTCTTTGAGTAGGTGGAATTATCCTCCAGCCTCCTACTTAGGAGGCTTGGGTTTAATTTCTGGGCTACGCTACTTCAAAATAACCTTTTTCCTCCCCTCAGTTAGTGCTGATGACCAGACTGGACTGTTTCAGCTGCTCAATGAGGCCTTCACTGCCACGAATCGGAGATGTGTTCTCTGATGACAGTAACTGTGGATGAAATATCTGCAACAGCGTAGCAGCCCTTCAGTGCACAGCGTTGCATGCTGTGGATGCTTTGTTTTGTTTATACACCAGCTGCTTTGAAATGAGTCATAACAGAGCCAGAGTCAGTGCCACAGAGGAGGAACCCCGCATAACCTACAAACCTGCTGTGCTTCAAGTCCAATGGTGACGTCCTTGTAAATCAGAAACATTAACTTGCTTAAAATACACTGTGTTTTATATGATTATGTGGTATCATCTGAGGTGGGATGCTCAAGATGCTGCTTGTCCACTGACTCCAAAACTTTCCCCTGATGTGTAGGCATGATGCTTGTGAGAAACACAGGTTTGCAAAAATGGCAGGGGTCCTTCTTGTGTGATGACTAGTATGCAGTCAGCTCTGGTTATGGGTTGCCCCAGGACTTCCTGAAGTAGGCGTGAACCTTGTGGGCTGTCTGGTGCTTGCAGAGCTTTTTCATGTATAAATCGGTCAGGACTTATTTTGCTGCACATTGTACCAGTTTCAAACTAGAGTGCGAAATGAAGGGTTAGGATATTTTCCCCACCCAATGAAGAGGCCATTCTCCACTGGGAAGTGGCAGCAAAGGTTTTCAGACTTATTTTTTCCTGGGAGTTGCAACTGGACTACAAGGCACAATCATTTTTCTTATTTTCTTTTATTCTACTTAAATGCCTTCTTCTACTGCTGATAGTGATGGGGGGGGGGGGGGGGGAGGGGAGGGATTAACTACGGATG
>JBCJKH010070452.1:0-23128 GCA_039877255.1 Loriculus beryllinus
GTCCCTGCTTATGGCAGGGGGGTTGGAACTAGATGATCTTAAGGTCCTTTCCAACCCTAACGATTCTATGATTCTATATTGGTTGGTATAGAATACAGTTAACGTGAATTGTAACTGTGAAAGGTTTCTGTATGAGGAATATATAACACTTAATGACCTGAATGAAGAAAATGCCAGCAATTTCCTTGGTATAAAACGCTTAAAAAGAAAAATAAAAAAAATGCTGAAACAAACGCAAGACTGATAATCAAATAAACTCAACATTACTATAACTACCAAATTCATGTGAAAGTCTTGAGATAAACAGTTTACATTTCCAATATGTTGTAGACCCTCTCCAGGGAAAAGACTTTTCTTTTTCAATTAATCAATCCACACTAGTGCTGTCACCATTAAAAAAGAATACTGCATCCAAATACACATGCGCATACACAGATATATACACATACACACACAAAACCCAAACTGAAATCATAAAATCATCCTTGCTAAAGCTAGGAGATGTTTTGACTACTTATTTTTTTCTTATAAATATCTGAAGTCACAAACTTTAAACCTCTCAGATACTGAAAAGAAGCTACAGAAAACTTCTGGTATACATTTATTGGTCAAATCAAAACCATAAACGAACACAGGAAGATGATTTACAGAAATACACTCTCTGGATGTTCATGTTGACAAAATTTGTTACCTATTCTATGGCAACAGCAACACTGAATGTCTCTCTCCTTTCAAAAAAATCTAAAAAGTACTAAAAAAACAGGCAGCAATAAAGAGAATAAAAATGTTTGGAATGCCATGTACCTCCTTAAACCAGTCAGAAATGAACATACAAATATTTAAGGTCTTAATTCCACAAATTTGACTAGTATATAACTAGTAATATCAAACCTAAAATTCTATTCTATACAGTGATGAGAACAAGGAGTTTTTTTGATGACCAGCAAACTAAAAATAAGAAAAGAAAATGACATAACTGAAGCTTCCCAGAAAATGGCAGGGAGAGAAATGAGAAAGTAGGGACAAGTCTTTCGAGACAGGACAAACCGGGAAACCATCAAACAAAGCTCCTCTGACATCTGAAATAGGAGATATGTGCAACTACTGTATGCACAACTCACTCTCCATTTTGCCCACTGAAAGTCTGGCGGAGTAGGTCATAAGGTTAGGGTTCAAACTGCCATAATTTAGCAAATGATTGGTATGTTCTTTATATCACACGTAACAGGTTTGATCTCCTGATAAGCAGAGTTCAGAGTACAGGCATACCTCGTTATCTGTCAAGGATATGTTCTTAAACGTGCTACAGTTAGCAATGATGGACAGCAAAGCAACTTTTCCCTGAAGAATTAATGTACTGGAGGGCCTTGGTGTTTGCAGTGACTTTTGAAATAAACAAAATCTAGATACAAGAGGCCAGCTTATTGCTGCCTATTTTTCCACTTATTCCCCAGTAAAATTACCCCTTAAAATAAGATCTCAACAATGCAAATGCAAAACAACATTACTGATTAATTCAGGTTGGAAAGGATTTCGGGGTATCTAGTACAACATCCTGCTCAGAGCAAGGTCAGCTATAAAATCAGACTAGGTTGTCCCAAAGACCAGACTGAACAAACCCCTTCTCAGCCTGTCCTCATGGGGCAAGCGCTCCAGCATTCTGGTGGTTTTGCCACTAAATTCAATCCAGTTTATTATGTTACTCGTATTAGATGTCCCCAAACCGGACATTCCTTGATACCTTGACTATTCTCCTGCTAATACAGCGCAGGATGCTGTCAGGGTACACTGCTGCTTACAAAAAGACAAGAGTGATGTGTAGTCACACAACTTGCACTTCCTTATACGCATTTGAATACTACATAAAAGCTGTTCAAATATTAAAAACCGTGTACCAAAGACTACTATAACTGCACTTTCAGCAGTTGTTTTAGAAGTATGATACCAGAAAAATACATGGATTTCCATCTGTTTTTCAGAATGCAAAGGAACTTATATTAAGCAGCCTGCAGGCCATCAGGCATGCTTCAGAGCAACTGGGCAGCTTAGGGAAGTTTTTGTTAGAACAGTAAAGGATGGAAAGACATGATAACAGCTAGCAGAGATGGGTCTTACATAATTAGAGGTTACTATAATGATTGACAGTTAAGCAGTGGGGAGGGGAGCATTACTGGATCTGTCTTCTTTCAAGTCTAAGATATGCAGTGGTAACAACTGGTTCCCCATTAACATTACCATTAACAGGAAAACAAAGGAGATAGGATGAAGACTTCTCTTCATTTATATGACTTAAAAACCAAGCTCAGCAACTGCAGTTCACCTTTAGAGACAACTATCAAATAATAAAATGTTGCATACTAGCTGGTTAGTTACAGGTCTTAAGATGTAGATATCTGTGTGTATTGTTAATCCAGAAATGAAATATAGATTGCTTCTAAAAATTGTTTTCCTGAATGGTACAAATCCTTCAAATCTACCAGAGAATCTTTTGAAGATATTGTAAGAACGATGAAAGTTCCTAGAAAACAGCATCAATAGTGTAAGAGAGTGTGGAAGATACCCTTACAGCCCAAAACAAAAGGAGCTATAGTCACAACCTGCACACTCTTAAAAGCTTCAAGAAGAGTAATAAATGAGTCCTGAACAGATACATCACTAAACTGTTTATGACACTAATGAAACAATCTCATTTCTCTTCATTTCTGAGCAGGAAAAGGTTGAATGAATATAAATTTTCTTTCTAAAAAGCAGCCTATCCCAATAAATTCTTCAGTTATCAAATTATCCTATATTACCTGCTGAGGCATGTGAAAAATGAAAATACTTCAAAAATGCAGTAACTATTTTGAAAAATAATTAGTTAACTCTAAGCTGTCTCCACTTCTGAGCACATCTGCTTTCACAACATACTTTTCTGTATTTTATCAGTTGTCTGACAAGTTTAACAATATTTTTAGACAGACACAACTGCTTTTATACAGCTTTCCTACTTTTCCTACTCCAAATTTATTAATTTGAGATTAGGAACATTGAGGGAATCAGTTAAAAAAGAGGAAAAAAAATAAAATTGAGGTTTGAAAAGAAGGAAATAAAGTCAGAACTGACAAATTAGAGGGTACATTAACAGGCTCTGCAATACACGTTTCAAGATTACCTCCTAACAAGTCTTAGATGTGATATAACCATCACCTGCCTCCTGAGAGACCATAGCAAAAAGCATTGAAATTTATTTTAGTGAACATATAATTTGTAGAATAATCAAGTTTTCTGTGTTTCTGCTTCTTCTAATTAGTTCCAGCTCTCTTCTCCCTCCCTACATATTTTTGTCTTAGTTTTTGCATTTTCCTCCCATTATCTCCATTCCCTCTCATCATTTAAACAATTATTTATTCATCTTAAGTACCACAATCCATGCAATAACAACATTTGAGAAATAATTTCCCTTCTTCTTTTTGTAGTGGACTGTAGAATAAATGTCTCTTCGTATGGGTTTTTTCTCCTCATGGGACTTGTAGACAAGACAGGAAGGGATTCTATAGGTACATTGCAAATAAAAGACAGAGTAAGGACAACATAGGCCCTCTCTAGAAGCTATCAGGAGAACAGGCTACCCTGGATTTGGAGAAGGCTGAGGTTCTCAATGACTTCTTTGCCTCAGTCTTCCCTGGCAAATACTCTGACCACACCACCCAAGTCTTGGCAGGCAGATGCAGGGACTGTGACAATGAAGACCTTGGGCCCACTGTAGGAGAGGATCTGGTTCAAGACCATCTAAAGAACCTGAATGTACAAAAGTCCATGGGACCTGATGAAATCCATCCGCGAGTCCTGAAAGAGCTGGCGAATGAAGCTGCTAAGCCACTGGCCATCATATTTGAAAAATCATGGCAGTCAGGTGAAGCTCGCGACAACTGCAAAAAGGGAAATATAACTCCCATTTTCAAGAAGGGGAAAATGGATGACCCAGGGAACTACAGACCAGTCAGTCTCACCTCTGTGCCTGGCAAAATCTTGGATCAGGTATGTAGATGGACTGTATGAAGATAGACTGTATGAAGATAGACTGTGAAAGCTGGGGCTGTTCAGCCTGGAGAAGAGAAGGCTGCATAAGAACCTCATAGCAGCCTTCCAATATCATCTGAAGGGGGCCTATAGAGATGCTGGGGAGGGACTCTTCACTAGGAACTGTAGTGATAGGACAAGGGGTAACACGTTCAAACTTAAAACAGGGTAAGTTTAGATTGGATATAAGGAAGAAGTTCTTTACTGTTAGAGTGGTGAGGCACTAGAATGGGTTGCCCAAGGAGGTTGTGAATGCTCCATCCCTAGCAGTGTTCAAGGCCAGGCTGGACAGGGCCTTGAGTGACACGGTTTAGTGTGAGGTGTTCCTGCCCTTGGCAGGGAGGGTTGGAACTAGATGATCTTAAGGTTCTTTCCAACCCTAACTATTCTATGATTCTAAGACAATCCCAATCCTCAAATATTCCCTGTTCCAATTGAGTACTTGGAGACTATAACCCTTTCTTTTTAACTTTCAGATTGTAGTGTATCATATTTTCACTGTGGAATAGAAAGATGAAGCTCCTACTACTCTGCATATTCAGTGCTTGTATTATTTCATCCCTGCCAACATCCATTCTTTCTGCTAGGAGCCTTAGAATCCACATCCTTCACACAACCAATGAAGCAAATGAAGATGCAATTCTTGTTCTCACTGGAGAAGTTCCCTCTAGCATAGCCATATTGTTACCATTAACTCCTTCAATAAAAGGAACCCTTCACTGAACAGTATCTTAAGCCATTGCTTTAACCCTTTGTATTCTTATGGTTTACAAGAAAGACTTCTGCTAAATGGAAACTTAGATGTAGATAGGAAAAGCTTATTTCCCTTTGAACTTAAAAAAAATGAACTGTTGCACTTCAGTCTAACCATGCTAGTTACCATGTCTGTGTGAACATTTAGGTCATGACCAAAAAACAGTTGTACTTCAGTTACCCTTATTTTGTGTAATACGCAATTCTTTTGCCTTTTTTATTACAAGATTGTTTTAAGTAGATGGAGGTGTTTAATATTTTTCCACAGTATTTTAAACTCTGTTCCACACTGAGCTCCATTCTCAGCATTCCATTCCTCCACCGTTAGAAGTCTGAACCAGGTTTGAACCAGACTCTAATCTTGCCTAAAAGCACATAATAGGCTAATAGTTCAACTGCCTTAAGTCAAAATGGAGTCAGTCTTTCAGAAAACAAGAAAATCTGCTTACTGTCAGCTGTTTTTGAAGATGCAGTGTTTGCAGGTACATGACACTGAAACATGCTTGTCTTAGCAATGCTAATGGGGCACACAGTCCAATACTTTGCTGTTATATAACAGGGGTGGAGTTTGGCTCGTATTTTCACTTCTTCCCAATCTCAGAATTCTTGATAATCATAAATGGACATTTAAAGGCAAGCAATAAAGACAGTGTACTGCGAACGTGCATATAGAAAAAAAATACCTTAAAGAACAGTTATAGGTAAATTTGATTTCTGTTCCAGGACGCCCACAATGTAAGTAACTCCCAGCTGTATTCCCCACAAAATTACCATGAGTATGGTAGGGAATCTTCAGTAACAAATGTAGAATTACCGTGCTGCAAGCAGCATACAGGTTTTGAGGGGTTAAAACACAGCAGTACAAATCTAGTCACATTATCTCAAAAAAAAGTCATTGACATAGCAATAAAATAAGAAGCCAAACCCAGGACACTCAGACACTCACATGTTAACAAGTACTTCTTCACAAGGTTACCCAAGGCCTGTGACGAGTAAAGAAAACTCTACTTCTGACAATCTAGCAGTACTCCTTTATACGGATCTGTGGCTTATATGACAAGACCTAATTTTAAAGCAAAAATTTCAAGAATACTAGCAGTCTTCTCAACTTCTGTGTAGACAGTCTTCTTATAAGAACTTTACTAGTTATATTTCCACTAGCAGAATCCCGACTGTTACAAGGTGTTGGAAATTTATCGCATAGATGATTCTGGTCAGCAAAAGCAACACAGCAAAAACACAGCTAGGAAGTAAAAAAAAGCCCTTCTCAAATTCATTCCTAATTCATCCAAATTGGAAGAGAAAGACATACACCTACAACTTCCTGTTCTGGTCTAAGTTAAGATTACCAATCTTGTGTTGCCTCTAAATTCTTTGAAGAGAGCTCTTGAATTATCACTCCTCACTTCATCTATCTGGGAACATGCAACTCTTATTTGCTAATGTGTTCAAGACCCTTGTCAGTTGATGAACCAATTCCATTTGATCAGTTATTCCTAAGTGAGAAGATCTCATTTTGATTATTTGTTAGTAAATGATATAGAGTTGCCCCATCATTATTCATATAATGATACTGAACTTATAGGCAGGGGACTTTGTGAATATTTTTCCTATTCTTAAGTTCCAGGGATATAGAAATGTTAACTGCCTTCCAGTGTGAAGTTTAAGCCTTACATCAGCAGATTACTGGAATGAAGTCCTTAGATGAGGTAAGAGGTCTCTGTCATGGGAGTGAAGATCTTAGGAAACAAAGATCAAAACCTAGGACATCTATCCAAGTTTCCTGTGTTTGTCAAGAAACTCACAGACTCTTTCAGAAGAGACTTTCTGGAATTTTTAATAACAGCTCTTTCTTGTCAGTGTTTTGGACCTTGCACAAAATGTCCATTTTCTCTCTCTAAAGCAGACTAAGCAAAAAACATATGAGTGGCAAATATGAGAAAGTTACCTTCAATAAGAAAGCTACAGTTGGAGGTGACACCCGTGGAGAAGTGAATTAAAAGCAGAAATCACAGTATAGTTCTGGACCGGCACCAATGTAGCTCTGTATCCTCAGCTTTGTATTGAAAGGGACTTAGTATGAGAATGTAGGACTGTTGATTATAGATGACATGCATCAATACTGATAAACAAAGGAAACTATCCTTAGACTTGAGTGTACAAATGTGCATATTGGAGACAAATACCTAAGGGAATCAGTATTTAATTAAAAAGTTGTTACTTCTGGATGAATGCTGCTAAGGTTTGCAATTTGCTTAGACACAGAAGGTTTTTAAAGAAATTTGGGCTTTCAATTATAAAGAGCATTCTTCAAGACTCTAGTCAATACAGAAGTAGAACAGTAAATTAGTCTTCATTTAAATTTATGATGAAACTAATAACAGTGTATGAGCAGACCAGTATAAAGTTAGATCAGATATTCAAAACCACAGTGAACTAACTGTGTATACACAGACTTAAAGTCAAAAGTAACCATAGAGTAACCACAGCTTGTTTGACCCAGGTAAAACACAGGGCTTTCCTGAAATAATTCTTGTCTGAATTAAAAAGTGTTGGCAAGAATTAAGAATACCTACTTTGAGAGAAAAAATATTCTAGACATGCGTCAAATTCTGAACATGGATTAACTGAAGTGGCTCACAGGCTAAACTTTAGCAATTCAAGGGAACTTCTCCCATTCAGGGTAATAAGTATCGAGCTAATTAAACCAACATTGCAGAGAAACAGAAAACTTAGCATTTTATGCCATCCTAAAGCTGTTTCCTCAAAATAAAAGAAATTGTTCTTTATGAATCTCTGCTCCCTAGCCACAGAATGTAACATAATTCAACTTGTTTGTTTACATAGAATATAATATCTTTTTAAAGCCAAATGAATTATTGGTTATTTGCCACTTTCCACCACACAAAACATTATAAATTGACCAAAGAAAAACTTTTTATAACTGCAGAATCATGCTTGTTTAACCCATTATGGACGTTTTGATTTTTTTGTTGTCAGTGACAAGGAATACCCTTCTCAAGTTTCCTTGCTGGACTGTAAAGATTACTTGTAGGTTTATAAAGTCAATGACTTCGACAGATATCAGATGTTGTTACTTCAATGCCACATTTAGGGGCTTGAAAAAAAAGCAAAATATTCAGAACAACTACTTTACTTATTGAGATAAAGACGTACGCATTTTTAGTACCACAGAACTAAAATTGTCATCACTTAAATACAATAGTGTGTGCCAAGATTTTTGGTACATTAAGTGCTGCACTGTTGAGTCTGTGCCATTACCTCTGTTATGCTCCCACAGTACTGAAAATTAATACTAGACACAGAATTATTATATATGACGTCACATAATTCAGTGCTTTTGTTTTATTTTTTCCTTTATTTTTCAGATTTCCATTTACCCTATGACCTTATCTTCTTGCTAAAAATGATAAATTCTTGTGAATTATTCTCTATAGCACATGGAATAAATTTCAAGACTCTAGATGATCATGTCAACATTAAAATAGGACAAATATGTTGCTTTGGCACAGTAAAGTCAAACCCAGGCCACAAAAGTTTGGATTATGTACAGACAACTCCCCTCTTCACCATTCCTTAGATGCTAGCATTTACACATACTCTACAATATAAAAATAGAAACAAACAAAAAAAAGAAACCAACCAACCTTGCAAATATATTTACTTAAACTGAGGAAGAAAAAAAAAAAAAAAAAAGGCAAAAAAATGAAATTAATAAAAGCAGAAATTAGAACTATCTCTTTCATTCAGATATTGCAGATTTACTGGATTGGAACATAATCCTTTATAGTTTGTACAACCAACATCTACACATCAAGTACCTTTAACTCTAGTCTAGATTAAGGTAATATTAAATTCTTTTTTTTCTACTTTGACCTAAGTTAACTACTGTTTGAGTGTTTTCCTACATTTCTCAGCTGTAACAGCATCTGTCATTCTTGGCTTGGACGCAAGCTCTTGTATGAATGTGAGCAATCTTTTTTTGCTTCTTTAGAAATGCAGGGTATGTTTAACAACTGTACTATGGATCTATAGGAATTTAAAGCATGTGTTTAAAGTAATTCAGTGCATGTCTCAGATCATGATCAAATACAGCATGCAATATGATTGATAAAATAAACAGCACACTGCAGTATTTCGTACTCTTACTAAGACAGAAGGACCACAAACTTTGCAAGAGGAAAGTACGTAAAATACACAGTAGGAGAATTATAACTTCCATATTCACATATTTTTTATGGATTTTATGAAAAGTCTATTGCTATTGTAAACATTTTTGTCAGTTTTCATAATTTATTTTAAGTTACAACAACAAAAGTAACCATACTTAGTGCTCTGGTACTATTCTGTGAATTCCAGTTTCCACAGCATTAACGGCATGGACAGTTTCCATTCTGCATTTCTCACTGACTTCTTATTAGTTTATGTGACTTTAAAAAAAAAAAAAAAAAAGAAGAGTAGAGTCTGGGCCTGGCGAAAAGAATGTCAAAGCGCAAAACAAATCTAAAAACTCCCCAGAACCCAGACGATTTGAAAGTGACAAAGGAAGATAAAAGAAACCTTTCTAAAGTACTATTTAAAAAGTTTCTTTCACTTCCTGTGATGTAAAGACCACGCTGCCATCTTTTGCCACTAAATTTCAATAGTGAAAGTGTATGCGCGGCATTTGGGTTGTATTAAAAATAGCTTTTCCTCAAGGCCCTCTCAAATTATTCTAACCTCTATAAGTATTATTAGTTCTCAAAGTATTATCATTATTAGCATGCAATAATGATGAAGTTTCTGAAACTGCAATATGAAAAAAAAGGACAAAAATAACAAAAAGAAGAGGTCTTGAGCATAATTCAGTTGGTAGAGCTAGAAGTCGGATTTTTTTAAAGATCTAGCAAACCATTTCTATGCAATCAGCGTTGAATGGCAAAACTATTCTTTTTCCATTTGGCACAATCACATATCCATTCTCTTTAAATTAGATTTTCTCCTATTTTAGGTGATTCTCCTTCGTTATATTCCCTCCACAGATACACTAACTTAATTTTTATCTTGAAAAATATACGATGTTTTCAATTTTCAAACAAATTTTGTTTAACATTTCAGAAGATTGTTTTTAAATGGTTTTAGAATTAATGTGGGAGTAACAAAAAATGACAGCTTCTAGCCATGTTTAACGATCACTGAATTGGTATGAAATGTGCACACATTCAAGATCAATGCAATCTTTTTCAGTGTTCATACATTTACATGTAATATTTAGATATATATTTATCTGATTGTCATACGAATGTACTAGTACACCAGTAAATGCTCTAAGTGTTTGTAGTATAAATCATACGTTACAATTTCTACTGCTGGCATCTTGACATCAATTTGAATATAAAAAGATTTATTTGTAGGGTGGTAAGTGGAGTAGGAAGGCCAAGACAAGTACAAAAACTGCTGGAAGTGCAAACATTAAGGAAAAGCACTAATATCATAAGAAAGAATTTCAGAATCTAAGAAGTGATGCTTAAACATGTCTATTCATTTCACTGACTAGCTATACTAAATATGAAAAATATTAAACTGTAGGCAAGTGAAAAGTAAAAGGTAAGCATATTGTTTGAACTGTAACGTAATTTAAATTACTCTCTTCCTAGACCTCAGAGAATACTAAAAAGGCATTTTTACCGAACATTTTCTATTTAATAAGACACAGAAGGAGAGCCCATATAACAAGTAATTAGCAAAACAAATGTGATTAAACCCCACCTATTTCTAAAAGTAATATTAATCAACATTTTCCATAACCATTAAACCTGGCAGCTGCTAAACAGAAGGTACAGAAGAATTAAAATTTATGCAATTACAAAAATTACATAGAAACTGAAGTATTTTATGTTATGATTTTTCAAAGCTAATACAGAAAAGGAAATGCACTGACAGGTTTGTGTGAATTGTTAAATGACAAAAACAATTACAATTACAGTATTTGCACTTTTCACAAATGTTATTCTCCCCTACTCCACTTCAGTAATGCAAGTTCACATTGATAAGTATCATATACCAAAGCTAAAATTATAACTTCTGAGACCTATTTCATTTCTTTTTTTAGGCATTTCAATTTTTATATGCTATTGACACATCGTCAAATAGCTGGAGATTTGGGGGAAAATAGTATTAAAAATATAGATTAAAAATGTGCCTCAGGAATTGTTGCTTAAGCAATCATATCATATCTCAGTCTAGGGAAGGCTGTGGAAAAGAAAGCTAGGGTAGGAAAACAGAAATAAAACCTCTTCACAGCCAATCTACTCTTATCACACTAATAAGGTTGGTTTGTATTTCACATCAACTGAATTTTGCTAAATTCAATTCTAAAATGCCTCAAAAGTTTCCTCTATGAAACTGCTGTAGGGCTTAAGTTTGCTAATGGTTTGACATTCATGTGACTATCTTGTATTATATCATTATCCTACCACCTATCTATCTTAAAGACTCCATTGTTTACTTAGATGATACAGTTCACTACTACATCAGCTATGTACATTTAAGACCACTAAGTGCAGAGAGGGTGGAGCCAAGCTTTTTTCAGTGGTACCTAGTGAAAGGACCAGAAGCAAAAGGCAGAAACTGAAAAAAGGAGGTTCCATTTGAACATCGGGTAACATTTTTTTTTTTTACTGTGAGGGTAACTGAGTACTGTAACAGGTTACCCAGAGAGATTGCTGAGTCTTCATCCTCTGAGATATTCAAAAGCCATCTGGACATGATCCTATACAACCTAGGCTCTAGGTGGCCCTGCCTGAGCATGGTGGTTGGACAAGATGACCTTCAGAGGTCCCTTTCAAACTCAACCATTCTGTGATTTATTTTTTCAACTAGGTTTAGAAAGGCTTGGGCATCTACCTGTAAGTTGTGTCCCCAGTATGAGTGGTAAAAATCTAGTCATTGCAGTCAAAGGTTATAAAGAGAACCCTTTGCAGTACTGAGGCAGCAACTTTGATTTGGTCAGCTGAACAGCCCTCCAAACCCCACTGATTCTGATTAATAAGTTTTCACTTACTATAATGATATCTTAGATGTCTGCAACTCTGTAGTACCCATGCTAAGTACACTTACATTTAGGTGAGCTGTGGCTCATGTTGAGTATTTGGAGCAAAAAGATTCCACATCTTTCAGGTTGATGTGGCTCTCTTATAGACTGGAGAGCATGATTATTATTGCTACATTAAAAGAATAATCACAAAACCAAAAAAAAAAAGTATATATACACAGGAGTTAAGAATAGGGCTAGAAAACTTAAAATGGTGTCTGTTTTCATCAGACACTTAGAAGACAGGACAGACTGAGGAAAAGGATCTAGATTCATTACATGATATCAGGATATAAACAGCTAACATGATCCAGCTATGCAAAAGACAGACAGTTCCAGGAATCACTAAGGCACATCTAGTGGAAACGATGGTGTCATACAAGATAAAGCGGGAAATTATGTGAAACACTATTTAGAATTCCAGTTATTCCAGTTGAAGGAAGGTCAAGATTAAAAGAAATGGTACTCAGATGTTCAAGAGAACAAGGAATCTATCCCAGGAGAAGGCAAATAAGCTACAACCTAGGAAAATTAAGATTTTAAGAGAGCAAATCAACAGATGTTTAAGTATTAATGGTAGCATCAGAACTCCTTGTTATAAACCAGGAGAAAATAATCTTAGAAATTAAAACTTCATCTGAACATGACAACTAAAATAGAATCGTAGAATGGTTAGGGTTGGAAAGGACCTTAAGATCATCTAGTTCCAGCCCCTTGCCATGAGCAGGGACACCTCACACTAGAACAGGTCGCTCAAAGCCCCATCCAACCTGGCCTTAAACACTGACAGGGATGAAGCTGTCACAAATTCCTTAAGCAACCTGTTCCAGTGCCTCACCACCCTCACAGTAAAGAACTTCTTCCTTAAACCTAACCTAAATCTCCTCTGTTTAAGTTTTAACCCATTACCCCTTGTCCTATCAGTACAGTCCCAGATGAAGAGTCCCTCTCTGGCATCCTTGTAAGGTCTCCTTCAAACACTAAAAAGCTGCTCTAAGGTCTCAACGCAGCCTTTTCTTCTCCAGGCTGAACAGCCCCAATATTCTTAGCCTGCCTCATTCAGGAGGTGCTCCAGCCCCCTTATCATCCTGGAATAGCTTCCACTAGGAACACTAGAGATCAGAGGTTAATACATGAAAAGATGGTTACATGCAATGACAAAAGAATCAATGATTCAAAAGGCTTATTCTCAAAATTTTGTTTATAAGCCTTATCCACATTTGTAGATTTGCTAGGTTTTTTTTTTATTTTTATTTTTTTTGGGTTTCTTTAATAATGGAAAAAGAAATGCAAAAAGGCAATTAACATAGCTTTAAAAAGTCTAGAAGTTGTATTTTAATTGTGGTTTGGGGTTTTTTTGAGGATTTGTATGACCAGCATTCACAAAACTAATCCCCTGAATTAGTTTATTTTTCCTCTTTTGTGACATTTTGCTTAACTTGTGCATTATATATATATTAATATACTTATCGCCAATAATTCTGGGTAAATAATTTCTAGGTAACACCAAAAGTTGTTTAAATAACTAAGGAGACTAAGAGGGAAAGGACCAAGGTCTTGAACTTCCTGAGCAAGTGCTCAAAGCATTTTACAAAAGAGGCAAGCTTAGCCATTGCCTCCTCTTCTAACAGTGTACTGGAGTGAACTCAGTGCTTTTGAATGAGTTAGCCATGATCTAATAAAAACAGGCCCTTTAGGGACTTGAACAGGGTTCAAGTACCTCCCTACCCATATCAAAATAAACACTTAATTTTCCAAACCAGGAGACTTCCGAGCATGCATAGGAACCTCTACATAGATGTGCTCCAATTTGGAATGCAGACTGATTTTAAGTGCCTCTGAGGTTAGGTGGTGCTTGAAAACAGGAGGTATTGGTAAGACTTCAGTGGAATCTAGTCAAGGAAAATCTGCCCCCAGAGATCACTATGACAACCAGCTGGAAAGCCATTAGTATGTGCAAGGCCTGTACTTATCAAACATATCAAACCAGCACACTGTGGTGGACTGACCCTGGCTGGATGCCAGGTGCCCACCAAAGCCACTCTGTCACTCCCCTCCTCAGCTGGACAGGGGAGAGAAAATACAATGAAAGGCTCATGGGTTGAGATAAAGACAAGGAGAGATCATTTGCCAATCACCATCATGGTCAAAACAGAGGAAAATGAACTTAGTTCATTACCAATCAAATCAGAACAAGACAATGAGAAAATAAAAACTAAATCTTAAAGCACCTTCCCCCTACCTGTCCCTTCTTCTCAGGCTTCACTCCCAAAAGACTCAACAAGAACGAAGGTAAAGCATAAAAGCTCTAAACCTCATGAATAATGAAGCTATGCTGAACTCACTGAACTCGGAAAAGACAGGCGGGACTCACCTCACCTTGCTTCAAGTGTTTACAACATGGGTATCTACATCTGAACCTCTCATGTAAACTCCCTTTATAAGTCAGTGCAAAGGAACAAATACTCCATGGACATGATTTCATCCTGGCATAGGCATTTAAAGTTAGACAAGACTGATACCAGACATAGTAAAAGCTGTGCTGAAGTCCATGTAGCATTTACTTTCTTTTCTCAGAAACTGATGTTTGAACCCTTTTGCCTATCATCAGTCTTCTGCAAGTTTCACAACTTAGACATAATGGAAGGAGAAAAAAGTACTTATATTTGTCCGACAAAATAACTAAGACTCTCTATCCCCTAAACTAACTTCTCCCTCTCCTTTTCATGATTTTTCCTTGATAAATATACTTAAGACCAACTGGAGGGGTAGAGGAAGGGTTTTTAAATCGGTTTCCTTTATATGTTATACCACACAACTAACAGAAAAAGGATCCTAGGATATTTTTAAATGAAAGGCGTAGTAATCAAGTTTAAAATGTTTTCCCCATCTTCTGAGTCTAACAAAAAGCTAAAGAAGTTTTTAAGGGTGGTAATTTTAGTAAGAGCTTGCTGATAACATGGTGTTTCATTGTGGACAGCAGACGGTTAAAGCTGCAACAGAAAATAATCACAGACACCCCTAACCTGCATGTTAAATTAACGTGACAAATGCTGCCAATTAGAAAATATTCAGGGTGGTATTCAAATCCAGGCTGCAGAAATGTGTGTCTAAGCATAGATATCAATATGTGAGCAAAGTATCTAGGATCCCAGATACCAGGAAGCTAGGAAAAGGAAGTTAAAATATGAGATATTTTTTAAGTAATAGATAAATGAAAATAAACTGTCTCAGCAATGGAACATTGTTGATTGCTAGTTGGTCTTTTTTTTTTGTTTGTTTGTTTGTTCATTTTTTGGTTTTGTTTTGATTTGGTTTTAAATCTAAGTATGCCTGGTCTACCTCTCAATTTTTCTCCCACTCTACCCTTGTTACTTGTAAGTCCCTTTTCAGCATATTACTTAATTTTAAGTTCTTTTCTAATATTTGAACTGTCAAGGTAACTTAATAGGAAATAAGATTTCGAAAGTTGTAAAATTGAGAAACTGTAAAATAAAATAGCATGAAATTTTGTAAAATTCAGTCAATACATCTGAAGAAAGCCATCACTTGCCTGGCTAAAGTGTTCCATTTACAACACTTTGCTTGTAACCCTTAAGGCTTTTTCACAAAAGTATTCTCCATATTTTACAGAATGCTTAAACCAAAACAAGCTAAAGGTAAAAAAAAAAAAAAAAACAAAACAGAAATAAGACCTCTGTAAATACTTCTAGGCTTAGCACAAAAAACACTTCTATATTATGAAAGGTCTACTCACAATCATCATGTTCGCAAAATATTACTTGGAAGCAGTTTCTAAAACTGGATGTAACATTCATTTACATGTATCTGCCAAGTTTTTAGATCTTTTAGAAGCTAAACTAAAACATATTGAAAATGACTCTTTGTGGTACCAGATTATGTACTGTAGGAAATAAGAACTCATTTACAAGTGGGAGAAATACACTCACACTTCATCTGTGGGAATTCACTAGACTTCCCTTCCAGTAAACATTATATTTTAAAATAATCGTGGAAAATATATTTCTTTTAACTGAGGTTTATGAAAAGACAGCTGGCATAACAAAAGAGACTTACAAAGATAAATGTAAAAACTATCTTTAAAAATAATTCACAAATAATTCTGCCAAAAGATATCAGTTTAGCAATAAGAAGATTGCAATTATTTTTGCTTATTCTAATGGTCAAACTAAAACTGTTTAATACAGCTGTTCTGTAAAAACAGATAAACATCGGAGACAAAGGACAAAAGGAAGATTGGATTATTTTACTAAAACAGACCCCTGGCACGCAAACAAATTACCATAACGTGGCTCTTTTCTAAGTTGTAGCATGTCAACTACTTTCTGCTCATCTGCACACTTCAATAGTGCAAGTACCTTGCAGCAAATGCATTACTTAAAAATTTTTTTCTTTCTTTGAAAAGATGCATTCATCTGGAACCAAGAAAATAAACTGACATGTACCCCATATATCTATGTGTATAGAATACTTTGAAAAAAGACCAGAACTTTGACATAACACAGAAATTAGACCCAGATTTCACAACTTGTGACTGGGAATAGAGTCATAAGGGACAAATCTAAAACTAAAAAGCTCAGCCTCACTAGCTTCTAAAAAAAAGTCCAAAATAAACATGCAACAGACAAAAAAGACGAAGTATTTCCTCACATGGTTTTACGTCTAAAAAAATCTTAGAATTAAGGTATCAGTTGAGACCTCATTCCACCTGTTTGTGGCCATTACAGAGGAGCATGGGATTTACATAAGTCACAGTCAATTGTGTTCATCCTCCACTCTTTAGAGAAACAGTTTGTATTGAGTACACTCAGAGATTCAAGAGTCAGTTAATTGTCTGAAGGCATAGGAAGACAAGTGAAGGACTAGGGTTTCTAATTACTTCAATCTACTTAGAGTATAATTTTTGTGTAAAATGGTACTCTAAGTATCATAAAAAAAAAAAAACCTAAAACTTGCTCTTCTTCCTGTGGAGTTTTGATTAGGACAAATTCTTCCCCCTTCAACAACCCACAATGACTTCTAGTGACTCCAGCAATGTATCCAAGGTACATATAGGACAAGGTAATTTTTTGAAGCATCTTGATACTTAAGATCCACATATTTCTGGAAAGGGAAAGGTTAAGATCTCAGGGCAATCAGGGTAAACATTAATCAAAATTTCAGAAAGGATGAATCA
This sequence comes from Loriculus beryllinus, assembly GCA_039877255.1. NCBI lineage: Eukaryota > Metazoa > Chordata > Aves > Psittaciformes > Psittacidae > Loriculus > Loriculus beryllinus. The sequence goes on from JBCJKH010070452.1 coordinate 17,106, forward strand.
GTGCACTTCTATATCTGTTTACCCATGGCAAGAAACACTTTCCATGAAACAATTAGAATATCCACAAAAACAATTCCAGATGACAAGTTTCACACCAAAGCTTAAACTAGATTATATACATAGACATGCAGTAGTATTCATGTTAAAATATCAGCCAAGAGTTGCAGCATTTTGACAATATATCCAGTATTTGAATTTTAGAAGAGATATGCAAGTAGGCTTGTAAGTTCAAGTGCATATATTTACATTTTATGTGCTTGTTATAAAATCTAACATTTTATGAAAAGATTAAATGACAGACAGGTATAAGCATTTTACATAATGCCCAAGCTTCATCTTAAAGGAACTTAAATTATAAGTAAGCTTATTTCTACAACTACACTGCTACTTGATGGAAAAACTATACTTTCCTTTAAGAGAAAGTTTCTCATGTTATGCTGTCTATATGCATATTTATTCTGCAGGTAAGAAGCTGGCATAAGCTGTTGCACTTGGAACCTGTGGCATATGGGGTACCTGCCAGGGGCACACATACACACAATCCCTACCATTTCTATGCTGCACGAGAGGAGTTTGCATGGTGATCTGTGCAACATTGTCTTGAGTAGTCCACATTAGTTTCCTTTCAAGTACAAACCCCAGCTATTAAGCAGGGCTTACAAGAAAGGGCTGGGCATTATATGCTCCTATGAGCAACATCTTCATGAATTCTACCTAATGGTAAAACCTACAGAAGCTCCTTATTACTTGTAGCAAAGCCCCATGATTTACTCTTTTATATGCACCCTTACATTCCATTTCTGTTGGGTTTCTTCACTTCCCAGGTTCTGTCCTTACTGCCTCTCACCACACTCCTCCTAACACAGAATTACAAATCCTCTTGCTAATCATCACTAGCTACCATCTACAACAGTCCAGCACGTCTACTCCTTTGAGGGGAGCACTACAAGGTGCTCTCCTCAAAGGCCCATCAAGAGGAAATGTTCCCGTCTCACTTCAGTCTTGCTAAAGTTCTGTTTGTTAAGTAACTTTTTAAAAATTTGCTTAAATATAAAACCCATTCACACCTGTATACTCATTGACATCTTAACTAACTCAAAGTAGTACCACCCTTTTTGGTGTCCCCACAATTCAAATGCCATGTCACATCTAAGTGCCACCATGGCTATATGATGTTTGGTAAAACTGCTGCTAACCTGTCACATTACCAGCCTATAGCTATCCAGGACCAAGGTATTCCTTGGCAAGCTCTGGAACTCTGGTTAACTATACATTGAACATTAATAGCACATTTATTTTGCAGGTTTCACAGAACAGCTTTACAGAGTTACTCAGCCATATCACAGACACAATTATGCCTTTAGATTGTTAAGCTAGAAACACAAACAGCTGTAAAAATTATATAAATAGCTTTGCACTGAGTAAACTAAAGAACATGGCCTTTCCACTATCCAATATGTGGTGCAATACTTAGGGCTGAAGGCACGTAGTTTCATAAAAAATTTACCGGCCTTCCTGAATGCAGATAACTCTGAGCCAACCTTGACAAAGTCTGGGATAATATTCTTGAGGAAATCCTATCTAGAAACAAGACCATACAAAAGGGAAGCCACCTCTCGAACCATGGTCATCCCACTCTCTCCTCATCAAGAAACTAGTCACCCGACAAGCCAATCTCATGAAGATAAAAAGCAGCAAACAAGGTGCCATGGACTCACATGGTTGTTCCATTAGTTCTGAATGGTAGTTTCCTCAGCCGGGAGCACTACATGTACGTATCATATGTCTTCTTTTGGGAAGTCCTCAATATGATTAATTAGTCACATTCAATGCTGGATGTACTACTGCCCAAGGCAAACAGCTCCCTGTGGCTTACAGCCTGAAAGTACCTTGGGCTCACCAATATATTCTGTTTTGGTAGCATGTTCATGAGCAGAATATGAAGGTTCTTTGTTTACTTGTATTCCTTCATTTATTCATTTACAAATGCACTAGCTACCCTCAATTCCAGAACAATATGCTTACATTTTCCTAATTTATGAAAATTGCTTACATGACATAGGTATCACCACAATGCAAGTGAGGACCAAGCTGATAGCAGTAGAGTTAGGCTTCCAGTTATAATTAACATTTCTTCAGCACTTTGAATATGGTTCTAAAAAGACAAGCTTTGGCCAAAACTCAGCCCAAAGTTCACTCTCATAAATGTCAGTCTTGCTGACTAGCATTTCAGAGTTTCCTGTAAATTTATTATGAGGTCCATAAGATTACAGAGCTGTAACTTCCTTCTCAAGCCACAGAAACACCTATTTGGATAGACTTTTCTTCAACAGTTCATTATCCAGGTACAAATACAGAATCACAGCCTTTTCCAGAGGGTACCAGAATGTAACCACAGACTCCACATGTAATTCCAGAAGACAATTATTAATAAAAGAAAATTTTTACGGTTTTATTAGGCTGAAATATAATATTACATATTTAGCCATCATCAGAGTATCAGATTTTTTCTACAGCCATACAGAGAATATAATACCCCTGTGTTGAAGAATTTAGCTTTTAAATAGGCACTATAATTCACAGTTTTGTTAGACATGCAACTAAGATACTGCATGCATTTATGGTTGTGTGGCTATTTGTGACTTGTTTTTCTTCTGTATTCTAAAATACATGTACTTGGAGTTTCCTATAAATAGGTTCTTTTCAGATACGCCATTGAAGTGTTAATGTTTTGGGCTACCAAATGCTGCTACCAAAATGAATCCTTCAAGCTAAGATGGCTACACAAATTCCAGAAGAAACATTATTTGCACAGACAACCTAATACATATATATATATACACATATAAAAATCTTAAAAAGAACCCCAAAACATTAACTTTATCTTCAGATAAGTGCTTTCAATTATATCTTGTCATTACCTCCAGACTAGACATTTCAAAGGGACACAAAGCAAACATACAGGTTGAGATGCCTGTTTCATAGCTTCTGTTCTGTTCTACATAGAACAGCTGTACATAGACTAGTCATAGCGTATCAGACGCAAGGCCTAGGTAGCCTGATAATGCTGTCTCAAATTATAGCCAAAAGTGTGTGTTTTGAGAGGAGCCAGAAAAACTGCTGCACAAGTTGTATTTCTCCCTAATCCTCTGCCACTAGCATTCAATGATTTCTAGCTCAAGAATTTCCTGAATTGGATGTGGTTTCTACTTGTTCAATAATTCTCAAATTAATCTCTGAGCTTTTTCAGTCTCTTTTTGAACCCATGTAAACTTAGCACCTGAAACATCATTTGGTAATGAGTTCCTTTATTTGCTCATCCTGTCAGTGCTCATCTTTAATGAGAAGCGGTGTGCAGTGAATCACAAAAATGTGTACACATGAGGGATACTAACAAACATTACAAAATCATGGACTGCAGTGGAAGTTTCAACCCTGCAATTCAATATATGAAGTCTAAGCAGCAGAACCCTTATAACATAGAATGCCTCTTATGAAGGAATTTATAACTCTTCTCAATTTTGTTCTCAAAGATGACTGAGATATTTTCAACCTTTTCAGACTGACAAAAATACTAAGGACTTAAAAGAATTCATAGTTTCTTAAGTAGTCAGCGTAATAGCCATCACAGAATTTTAACATTTTGCCTTTACTGACATTCATGTTTTAAGATTAAGGCATTTTGGCTTGTAGGAAATGACCAGGTAAAATGAGAATGTCAAGGCTTAAGGAAAATCTTTATGATATCAGGATATATTCATATAACAACCTTCCCAAAGCATCCTTCAGAGGCTAATAATATTTTGTGAGAATTATTTCTTAGGAGCTGGGGCAAGAGGAACTAAAATAAAAACATTTCTAAAGCTATAAATATAATCATTGAACATTCCTTGCACAGTAAGAGAACAAACTTCAAAGCCTGCGTTCCAGATGTAATGAAGCTCAGAAAGGTCAGCCATCAGACTAAGTTATCATTCCTATGAGTCTTGACATTGATAATTCTACAACATCAAGACAGTTACTGTTATGAGGTAGCTGGTTACAGGGCTTAAAGCATTCACTCTGGAGAAACACTATCTTAGCTATGAATATAAAATTTTGAGATCCTTATTAGGCATCTAAAAACTAAAGACAGTAAGGCATGTCCGAGCAAGTGTGCAGTCTTCCTAACGTTACTATTCATTTATTTGGTCAAATCAGTTAATTATGTTTTCTCCTTCTGTTTATTAAACTGCAATTTAATCATCTACTAAGATGTAAACTCCAAATACATATATCTTTAGAAAGAAAGGGAAAAAGAATAGAAGCCTCCCTAGTAATTTCAGCAGAAATATAGGACACATGAAACTGTTTTTGTTACGGATTTCAGTGCTGCTTCTATAGCTTGGAAACAAACTAGACCCAGTCTCCTGGAAAATAGACTTTTTCTCTGCTTCTTCATCATACTGTCACTCCTGGTCTTTTACACTGCTGCCTTTGCATTGCTGAAAGACATCCTCTTGGAAGTTCAGACTCAATTTCCATCACATTCACAGCATTTCAGTGGGTTCTAATATAAGGTTACAGCAGCTCTGGCAAAGAAGTATTCTGGCCGGAAGTTTTCAGCATGGATTTTTTTTCAATTCATTGTTTAAATCCTACTTTTATACAAACACTTTTAGGAGATAATAGACCCTAGTTTAAGTATTAGCAATTAGACCAACACAAAAACACACTGACTTAATTATTTTAAGATTGGAATCCTATCATTTCAGTCAGCAACATCTTGATAAAAACACATTAATAGAAGGGGCAATAATTAATGTTTCCATTAACAACAAACATATAGCGTAATAAATGCTAATCTAATAATCGGATTCCTTCATACTCAGCAGAGATTCTAATTGCAAAGTAGAGCAGCTATTTACTCAGTAAATGTCTCCAATTATCTTCTTATCTAAGACAGTCCTCTGGCTTGCCTGCAATTAATAAGAAGATATAGGGATCTTAATTTCATCTAATTTAAACACCAATTTTATGAGCAGGATTGATCACCTCTCTACATCACCTACAAAATTTAAGACAGATGATTAAAATCAGATGGAGTTAATCTCACCTCAAAATAAATTCTAAAAAGCATCACAATTGCAAAGAACACTGGAAAAAAAATCAGATTATAAAGATTACTGGAGAGACTAACAGAAATCTCCAAAATGTATACATGGCTTGCAGCTGACTGGAAAGCATTAAATAGGTAAACACAAACATACAGAGAACTTTTTGCATACATTTTTAAAACCTATGAAGAATAGGCAATTACTATCAAGAAATGGCAATTACTTTTATTCTATTTTGCTTTTTATTTTAGAAAGGCATTTCTGAATAGAAACACTAAAAATACTGCTAAAGGTATTTTTACCTTTACCATATGATTGGCTACAAACCTAATAGTTTTAAAAAGCTGAGCTATCTACATCATTTCAGAAAAGTTTAAATAAGAATACAAAATCCTTTGAAATCTTTCTGAAACCAATCTCAGGGTCTAAACTACTTTTTGTAGCACTCTTCCTGACTTCACTCAGACCAAGTATAAAAATATTGTTTAAAAATGCTCTTCCATAATTTATGAATATTAAAATAAGCTGTAAAGCTGAAGGAATAATACTGTCATACACCATTTTCTTGAATACTATTCTCCTGCTTGCTGCATACCTGTTTTATTTCTCTTTGTTTCTCTGCATTTCTCATTTTATCATTAAAGAATCTGAATGTGCACAAGTCCATGGGACCTGATGAAACCCATCCACGAATCCTGAAGGAGCTGGTGAATGAAATTGCTAAGCCACTGGCCATCATATTTGAAAAATCATGTCAGTCAGGTGAAGCTCCCAATGACTGGAAAAAAGGAATTATAACCCCCATTTTCAAGAAGGGGAAATGGATGACCCAGGGAACTACAGACCAGTCTCACCTCTGTGCCTGGCAAAATCTTGGAGCAGATTCTCCTGGAAGGCGTGCTAAGGCACATGAAAAACAACAAGGTG
>JBCJKH010070456.1:0-17319 GCA_039877255.1 Loriculus beryllinus
CTGCCAGGGATGGAGCATTCACAACTTCCTTGGGCAACCCATTCCAGTGCCTCACCACCCTCACAGCAAAGAATTTCCTTCTTATATCCAATCTGATCTTTCCCTGTTTAAGTTTTACCCCATTACCCCTTGTCCTGTCACTACAGCCCCTAATGAAGAGTCCCTCCCCAACATCCTTTAGGCCCCCTTTAGATGCTAGAAGGCTGCTATGAGTCTCCATGTAGCCTTCTCTTCTCCAGGCTGAACAGTCCCAACTTTCTCAGCCTGTCTTCATGACTTTAAGTCCACATTTACCCACTACTGCAATCCTGTTCACAAGACACTTTGAAATACAGAAATCAGTACTCTCTACACAGTCTGTAAGATACTGCGGAATTCATGAATTTTAGGTAACAAAGATAATACAAAGAAACTCCACCATTTAGTATGTTGTCATAAAGATTTTACTTTGTATTATAAAAGAAAAAAAATTGACAACTGCTGTCATATTTCCTTGGCCAATAAGGAAAATGATATACAAAAGGCAGGCTTTTCTACATCCTGTATCTGCAGTAGCTGCTAATGAGGAAGTCTGCTACACTTCATTAATTCAAGAACCCCAACTAGAAACAGCTTAACAAAAAAAATCCTTTCAGAAATCATCCTGAGGGGTTGGGAAAAGAGCCTGTCACCAACTTAATTCCACACGCTGTAATTAACCATGCACATGTATTTTCAGAAGGTGCTAATTTGGTTTTCTGTGAACAAGGTGAAACCAGACAAGAGCTACATTGTAACAAACAGTATGTTTATAGATCAAGTTGACTTTCATCTTTAATAAATATACACATAAACAAGCACAGAAATTGTATTACAGTTTCAATCACCAGTGAAAACACCCAACCTGTAGCACTGTCAAGCTTTCAATAGGTGAACTATAGCTTATGTACCTGATACAGCTGAACATTAGCATAAAACACCATGATTGCTCTGGTTACTTACAGCAACAAAAAATGAGCAAAACTTTTACCAACAAGTTAAAAACCAAACTGAACTTTATTACTCTTTTGTTTTCAGTTTCTAATTGAAAACAAGAAATACAAAATTCAAGACTATGTGTTGTGATTTAGGGACAGGGATGAGAAGCAACTTCATCTTTCTGGCTTTTAGTCACTGACTTGAAGGTCAGAGCACTTAGTGCCTGAACTGCCAGATGCCTTTTGCTCTCTCTCTCTCTCTCTCTCACACACACACACATACACAATTAATCAAACAAAGCAGTTTTCTTTTCACTAGAGGAGGCGCTGCAGTATGTTTCTGTGCTCATTCTGAAACACATTCACAAAACACTATACTATAAAAAGCATCCATTCACCTTTTTTTTTTTTTTTTTAAAAAAAAGTAAATCTCAGAATTCATTCATTTTCACATATGGACTTGATGTAGTGAGTACTTGAAGGATTAAGCTGTTTTGGAATCCCTAGATTAAATCATTCAGACCGTCATAAATCTCTTTCACTTTCTCTGCCCCTTTCTCATGCTGACATTCTGCCAATCACATGTGGGCTGCACACAAGGATTACTGTATGATCCATCTGGAATGTACCAGGCAGATAAATACTTTCTACTCCTAAATACAAATTCATGCATAATTACTGAGTGCTGTAAAATAGTAATAAAAAAATTAAGACGGGAAAGGTCTCTCAAAGATGTCTTCAAAGCAAGTTGGTTACTTAAGTTAACATTGACATACTTTGGCTACAAGGAATTCCAAAATTAATGTGTCAGAGGTTTGTTGCTAAAGCTGAGGTCATCAACAGAACATTCTTCCAAAGAAGTCTCCTTGAAATGTGACCAACATCTTGCAATTCTGTTTATCTGGCAACTTCTACATAACTACAGTCATAGGCCATGAGATTACAGATTCAGTTTACACAAAAAGAAAATTAAGTAATTATTCTAGTTTCACTAATGTTCTAAAGAATCAAGAAACAAACACACCCACCAACAAATAAAGACCAAGACACAAACCCCCCAATTATACAGCAGCTCTACTGTAGTCCACGCCCTGCAGATTTCCCTATTGTATTACCCCACAAAATCTGTATATCATTGCCTGTTTATCTGTATTTGTGTACTGAGATTCAGACATGATACTCAGGAACTGTATTTCTAGCAAAAGCTTTTCAGTGCTCTCACATGGAAAAGACCTGAGAACTGGGAGAGGAGAAGCAGGAATAGCTCAAGTAATTTTTAAGAGCCATCTGTTGGAAACGCATTATCCAATACTATAAGGACAAAGAGGGAAGAAGGCTTCACCATAACCTAAGAGGGCACTACCAAAACAGGGAGTTCCTGTGGTGGTGGGTTTTTTCCTTCCCCAAAAGCCTTCAACTATTTCAAACCTATCACAGTTACTACAACACAAAGATGAGTCATTCAGGTTTTGATGCTTCCTCCTGTGCTCTTACAAAAGCTGCTCCTTCCACAACGCTGGCCTTTGTACAAAGACATTTTCTCCCTGAACAGCACTGATGCTCAGAGAATCAAAAGCATTTGGTTGTGGGGTTGTTTTTTTTTTTTGTTTGTTTGGTTTGTTTTTGGGTTTTTTTTTTAATTCTGTATTTAAAGAACTGAAAACACACATCATTGATTTTCAGAAGCTATCGTCTAGCCCACGTCACACACATTGTATGGTTTGTCACATTCACCTGCCCTCAAACTACATCAGAAAGAGACAAGTTAAACTGGTTCATGCAAGGCTTAATCCACACATTTCTTCTTTTCTCCTTTGACAATCTAGAATCCTACAAAGACTCAAACTTCAAGTACTCAAACGGAACTCTGCTGCATAAGAGAAGTCTGTAAGGAATCAAGCACTATACTCATGTGCCAACTCTTCTCCCACCAGAACAGACACAAACCCCCACACCACAGCTCTGCAATATCATACTCACACATTATTTTGCTATTGCACATTCTTGTGTTATTATAATCGGGGAGAGGCATGTTCAGAATCCTTGTTTCCTTTTTTCCTCCCTCATATTGCCCTTGTATTTGTCCTGGATGTATGAATTTGATCCTCAAGACTACACACAGCTCTCTCCTAAGAGAGCTAATACTCTCCATTACGTAAATCTGTGAATTTAGCACTGGCTAAAGATATCAGACTCATCCTTCTGAAGTCAATTAATTCATTGAAACAGCAGACACAGAGAAGCATTCAACTGGGGAATAGAAGGACAGCATAACAGTATTGTTATATTTCATGTACAGCTATTAAAAACATGCTTACCAGAGTCTACAAATGACACTGAATGAATGAATCTCTGCTTTCTAATACTAGAAGATGTCTTTTGAGACCAAAAAGAGAGACACTGTTGGGTATAATTGCTTTTTCTATTCCCAGAAACAAAATTTGGATCACATGATGGATATTAAACCTATCTTGCCTGAAATCAGAGACTCCTTCCTAGTATAGTGTACTTGAAGGAAGGAACAAGACATCCATCTTAAAAGAAGGCTACTGGAACAAGACCAGAGAATACCTGCTCCCTAAACAAAACACAGCTGATATGTTAAAAACTAGTCTCCAGATTGCCTTAATAATTCATACAATGCTGTTTCTCTCTAAGTCATTCTACATCAGTGCTTGTGTCACAGGCAGGGGATAGTTCACAAAGTTTCTGGGTTTCTGTTATATTATTCAACTTGCCAAAACATTTTAGTGTGGAGCTTAACAAATGCGCTCCATTATGGCATGAATCATAGCGAACCTCCTCCAGTGACGTTCTGTATGCAGGAAAAAATGAAAACCCAAGATGTCATTTTGAAATTCCTTATTCTAAATGTTTCTTATAGTGGCTGACAAAAGCAGAGGTGTTCAGTGGTACTGAATATCTGCAGTGTCACAGATACCTGATCTTTCATGTTTTCTTTGTCAACAAACTCACAAAACAAGACGATAGATGAGTACTGATGTGAAGCAGTCCACACAGCTGTTTTCAAAAAGCATTTTGTTGTGTCTGCATCTCCAGGTATCCGTTTTTAAAACTGTATTTCTCACCCATCCCCCAAAAAGGGGGCAATTCAAACATCACAATATACAGGCTCATTATATTACAGATAAGGTGCATTACTGTGCAATTTTGCATAAGAGTGTGTTTCATAGGATAAGAGAGATTTATTCTCTGTCATTTCACTCTCAGAAATCACAGGGAACACTACTACAGTGCACTTCATATGATGTTCTAAGCCCCTTATTCAGAAGCAGAAGTAGTGGTTTTAGTTGTTCATAAGGTTAAGGGAAAAGAAAGAAAAGGGAGGGAATAAGACATTTCCTTACTCGTTCATATTCATCCTTGGCTTTACTAAGCATTTCCAGGATGTCAATGGGCTTGTTTTCATTGCAGCCATTAGTTCTGGTAGGACTTTTTCTGTCCTGGGAAACTTGTTGTGATCTCTGAGCTTCTTGTTGTACCACTCTGTAACAGCAAAGAAGAAACACAATTTCAGAATTTTATCTCAAATTAACATCTTGCAAAAAGCAGTAAAGAAAAATGTACTCCCAGCTTATTAGCACATTTTGTTCTGCCTGAATAAAAGCCTAACACATAGTTGTCCAAAGTTACACAGGTTTTCATTTACTACAAGGTTTATACAAGTCATCAAATAGTCTGTATGATTTATCTCCAATGCAGACAGTACTGGTCTGTCTCTCACAGAGTTTGCCTACAGTAAATACTGCTTCTGTGAAACTGTCATGTTTAGACATTTTTACAATAAAATATGTGGACATCCAAGCATACAATATACAAAGAGCACATGTACTATACGACAGACTTACTTCTCAACATGATTTTTTCCATATTTAGCCAAGTCAAGCCATGTTATTCAACAAAATCAATTACAACACACTTCTGATTCAGGACCAGGCCTACCATTATACAACACCACAAAGACAGTGGTAAAGAAGAGAGCTGGCTCACGCCAAATATCTTTGGAGCCAGCCAGCCAGGAGGCTTACAGCAAGTCAACCCTTACTACCACACTTAAGGCTCTGGGAAGGATGACAAACCATTTTCTTCTTTAACTGTTGTCATTCCAATTACCTGCAGGTCTACAACACATCCTTTCCTCTGGCCTTTGGTGCCTACCGTTCATTCACCATTTCTACTCCACCCCTACCTGCCTCAAGTATCAAACCCCTTCAGTTTAAAAGATGGTTAAGACATGCAAGATGTGTACCTGGTACGTTTCCCTAATAAAAGTAAAGGCAGCATATACTTCTACTCCTAATCCATCTGCAATTCACAAGATATACACAGTTGTGCAATGCACTAAAGCTTATCCTCTTGAAATAAACACACACCAGCCTCTAATCCCTTCTTTTTTAAGCCTGCATTAATGAAATATGTTAAGAAAAAACAAGCACTGTAAACAGGGCAGAGCTCTGGAGCTGGCGTGGCACTTGAGACTTCTCAAGCTGTGGAACTAATGGCTGGTGGGGGAGCCAAAAGGTGCCATCATAACAATCACAGAAAGTGCCAATCATTCCAGCCTCCAGTTTCTTTGGGTCAGTTCAGATTCAGGACAAACTGTAGATATGGGAGACTGTAATTAGATATTTATATGTACCTCTATGTTGCCATTTCTGGGAAAAAAAACAAAAAAAAGTTCAAGTTTTGGAAGGGTTTTTTTTCAGTTTTCTAGCAACCAAACCTCTTCACATCACTAGAGTTTAGCTGTGTTTATTTAAAGAAGGGTTGGATTCGGCTTCTAATAATTCAACCCTTCTTCAAAATTACTTTGAAAATTTTAAATCCTACCAGCTGCTTATTTAACCAGCTTCTCATTATTAGCCCAGCTTTTTCTGTCTGTAAGCAAGCATTCACCTGCAAATGATAACTCGGAACAGGCAGGCCAATCTACACTGTCTGACAATTTCTAAGAACTGCAGTATGTGCTGGTTTGGATGAAGCAGCTCAACACTGTACAAATGTTTCTATGGTGACACCCTGAGAGAACGTTTTGTTCCAGCACCCCACGCCATCATACAGCCCTGACTTAGGACCTGTCTAAACTCAACTCCAAAACTAGGGGTGAGAAAGGGCAAGGTAAGAGAATACCAGAATACTTTGCTGAGGTTTTAAGCGTCGGCATAATTGTATCAGGAAAATAAATACTTCAGTTAAAGGTAAAATTCTTTTTTTAAGAACAGATTATCCTCTCATGCAGATAAAGTGTCTAACAGCTCTTCCTCCATCTTGTGTCTTGTGCAGGTTACAGTCAGATGGTGGTGATGGGTTAAGTGTATAACACTAAACCCCCAAAACTCCCTGCAATACTACTGTCCCACTTTTAGCTTGCTGCCTGTATCTCATAAGCCAGTTTGGGTCTGACTGTTGAAACAAGCCTGTAAACTAACCTATAAACCCCACTGTAAATTTACAAATCAGAATGCAATAGTTTCACAAAGATTTGAAAACCCTAGCTTCTGTCCCACTGCATCTAGAATGCTCATCCCTCAAACAATCATCTTGACCCAATTTCATTCCTTTTGAAGTCAGGAGTTTTATGACTCCCATTATATTTTTGAATTCAGAAAATTCTTGATTTTTTTTTTTAAGAAAAAAGTTCTGTAAATCAAAAACCTTTGCTGAGGAAAAAGTCAACTAATGCAAATCTGTACACTGAGCATGCTCTCTACACAATCCAGGATTAAATCTTTTTTTAAGCAAGGCCTGCTGTTTCCTTCCATTATACCAGGCAGTGGAAGAGGCACACATTCCTCCACGGATACAATCACTACTGTGACCATTTGTGTAAGAATATATGCAGTTACAGCACTGAATATATACCTGGCACAACCTCACTGAAGAGAGTGGGGTGCGAAGAGGAGGGGAGAGAGGGAGAGAGAGAGAATGTGAGAACAGAAGTCTGTGATTGCAAAGCCTACGAACATTAACTTACTTTTCTTTTGAAAGATAAGCCACCAAAATATAAATGGATGGTCTGCAATCTTGTTAACTCACTCTGGCACAATAAGGTCAAGTTAAGCTGCAGGAAAAAGAGTACAAATCTCCTTGAAGCCTTATATGGTTGTGTTTTTGAAGCTCAGAGATACAATAAAGGCAGTACTCTTTCAGTAATAAAACCCCCACCTAAACAGAAGGTCAAAAATCCATTTTTCCACCTAAGACAAAATTATGGAACAAAATTAATGCTCTTGGAAGACAATGTAAATATTTATTTCAAAACATACTGAACTAAGCCTGACAGAGCCTGCTACAATGTGCTGAAATGAAGCTTTTCTTCTCTAAGATTCCATTTTATTCTGTTGAGTTAAAGAGCATATTCTAAGTTTTCTGAAACACATCTTTCATCCCAGGATGAAATAATTCCTGCAGTTTCAGCCTCCTTCGCATAGAGCAGCAACAAAAGCATCAGCATTTTTACCTTTCTTCTGACTGCCTCTACACATCTTGGGGGGGAAAAAGCTTGATGTTTGTGGAAACACGTCAGCAAAACCGTATCAATCCACTTTTTCAGCAAGTTTCTGACAGCAGCTTTTCCATCCTACAGTAATGTGCAACTAGAACGTCTTCAATTCATTTTCCCCAATATGAACCTTTAGATACTCCCAAGCCATAACATGTATGGCACCAAACGAAGCGTGATTTCATTCTACAGTGCTCTTTCAACAAATACAAGGAAACAGACTTCCTCTAAATACCTTTCTGAGTTCAGAAGTAGCCTCTGCCAATACTTTTGTTACCCCCAAATCAATACACAACTTTAAAGGAAAAAAGAAATAGAACTATTGAGACATTTGGTGATCCAATAATGATGACGACTTTATGGAAGAAGTGTTCAGATAATGATAGACTTACTACTAGCACTTACATTAGCTGAAGTCACTTAGTATCTTTTTTGACCAAGTTAATAGCAGCAAAGACTAAAAATCATGCTGAAGTGAGGTCCTAGCCAGCTCAATACTGCCTGTATTTGATCAATATCCAATGTACACTTTTGATTTCTCTAGATCCAGTTGCATAAGTTTGAAGTGACAAAGCTCAATATGTTCCCCAAAGTCTGCTTGATCCATTAGCTCTAATTTCAGTGTCAAAGATACTTGTAATCCACAGTCATTCTAACACCTAGCATAAAAAGTTCTAACATCTGAAAAATGCATTTCAGCTTTTTGACCTTCCAAAGTAATTTGTAATCTCAAACTTTCTAGGGGGCTGAGATGCTACAGTTACAAGAGTGTATGAATATCTACACCACCAACAGGAGTGAAGCAGTAACACTACTTTTGGCCCTTCTGTCTCTCTGTGTCAATAAAGCTGCAACACAGGTATCAGGGGCCCAAGAAAAGGCAAGCTACAGTAGCTTGCAAAGGAGATGACAAAAAAGGCTTAGATTATTCCCAGAACAACTTCAAAAGACCCTGCTGGGTTACAGTTATTTTCAGAATATTACAGAATCCAGCAGAAAGGCGAGATGTGCTTTATAGACTGCTATGCCATGGCTAGACTGATCTGTTACCTGTTATACTTTTAAAGACCCCTGAAGCATCTCTAGCCCATGATTAATGCTATAGGGACAAGGTTTAATAGCAAATGAACTCAAGTTTCGCCATACAACACTTCCATCTGCACTGTAGTTGAACACGGCATAAGAACATGGTACAGTTCAAAGAGTTCAGCTTTTTCTCCTACTTCAAATATTAATTGTAGTCTTAAAAGATGCATTATAAGAAAGCCATGGCCATCTGATGCTCTGCTTATACAAAGGAGAGGCAACAGACATTTTCTTTATTTTGGTAACAATTTCCAAGAGTCAGTTTCACACAATTGTTTCAATTAACCCTTAGAATTAATCCCAGTATTTGAAAAAGCCAAATAAGAGCAAGAAACAAATAAGAAACACAGCTGGGAGGGGAGGAGGAAGATGTGGGAAATAGGAACTGTATAGACTAATAAGGATGAGAAAAAAACCCAAGAATTTAGAAAAAGAATTTTACATCAAATATCAAAATCCATAATTTGTGTTGCCTTACATGGCCTCTGTGAGGAAAAAACAACCCAAAGCAAAAATCCCAGACCAAAAAATTCTGCTTAAGTATATGGAAACTAGTCAAAGTGTTGGCCTGCTTTCAAGTTTTGTCTGTCTTCAGGATGTCCCAACTTGCAAGACTCAACATGCTGATTAAGTCATGCAATAGAAAAAAAAGTTCAGGAAAGTGAAAAGGAAAGTTCAGGAAAAATTATGAAGAAAAGCACAGGAGAGAACACGGAATGATAAGATACCCTATGTAGTACATTTGCATTTTGCAGTTTTGTGTCTTTCCTAGTGTAACTACTTTATCAAACAATTCAAGCTCCTTCCTTTTGTAAGGACACTGAAGATTTGTTGAAGTTAATTCTCATCCATTTCTATTAGTAAAACATCTTGACTTCATCTGCAAGGCAGCTCCCCTGAAAGAGCAGAAAGGTGCAAGAACAGCCTCCAGTCACAGCATTTCAAAGACTTTATGCCACATCATCAACTCAACCAGTTCCACCCTCCTTTGACCTCTGCTGTTCTCCAGGCTTAAGCCCTCCAGTTGTGCAACCATCTACAGTAAAGATACACTACCTACACTGCTGTGGCAACAACAGCTTCCAGCTAACAAACCCAAGTTACTGCAAATGCAGTCTTTTAAAGTTTCTTTAAATTGAGACCATTTCAGAAATTTTCCTGCTGCATGACATCTCTAGGAGCCCTTGGAACTACAAAATAAGAGCAAGTGACACAGCAGCTTCACAAACCAACTTTATCTCCAGAGGGGAAGGAAAGGGAAAAAAAAATAATCAAACAATCAAGAAATTAGCAGCAGGCTCCTATTATTTCACAGTTTTCCTTATTCTCCCAACATTGCTTTAACTCTTAAGATTCCACCTACTTCTCCCACTATTCTCCAATACCTCACTTGTGTCAGAAATAGTAACTGACCCTTAAAATCAAAACACCCCACAAATCCAAACAAAAACAAGCCCATCACCAAAAAAAAAATAATCACAGAACTAAAAAAACCACTGGCCATCATTTGATTACACTTTCTGCAGAGTGATCTTTTGCCAGCATCCCCATACAAAATAAAATAAACAGTGTTCACACTTGCTTTCATTGGAGAATGCAAACTAAGGCTTAAACTGATTTTTTTACCCCTTAACTAAAACTTCTAAGGCTGTAGTTTTTTATCAGAAACCCAGCATTTTGATTACTAAAAACCCTGTTACCATACTAGTTAAGGAATGAGGAAAAAACCCAAACATGTTCACTAGGTTCACTTTTTTCTGTATTGCACACAAGAATTACAGAATAAACCCACAGTACTTACTTAGCCATGAGTTTTGCTATTCGATGACAGTCATTCTTGTCGTAAAACCAGATACTGTAAATTGACACTTGAAGATAAAAAAGAAAGTGCAAATGTAAGACAGAGGTTTAAGAAAAAAAGAAAAAATCAAATCAGTAGGAAATCCCTTAGATATGCAACATATGAATTACTATCAGTTTTCACTCAATATTCTGTGTGACTGACCAGTATTTATAAAGTAATCAGAAAGCACATGTGCAAACACAAATCCAACTTCATCAGTTTATATGCAAGAACCACAAAATGTTGATACTGTTTGTAACTAAAAGTGACAGAAAAAATTAAGTTTGAACTATCAGACGTCTTCTGTGACCTTTTGTTTGGAACTACTGACTTCACCATTTAAACTAGGCTAAAGAATATCCTTCCTAATTTTTAAGCACTCATTTTTAAATTTAGCAATTTTTGAAGGTCATCAAAAATGTTGAAGTTGGAATTACAGTATGATAGTTTAGACAGAGGCTTTCTGGTAGTTTCCCTCTCCAAATTATTTCTGTAAAAGAAGTACTTGTATAGTCAAAAATCTCAATCAAAGCCCACTCAAAACCATTTCAAGCCATGGCAAAGACAGCAATTATTTACCAAACTTTTTTCCTAGACGTTCCAGTTATCCTAAGCTTATTGTGTTGGATCAAAACCCTCAGTCATGCCCACGCTTAATTCCTATGGCAACATCCTAAGACAAACTGAAGTTCTATTTCACTTTTTTATTAACAACTATATTCATCTGGGTGTTTGTTTCAGGTTACAGCTTAAGCAATGGACAACAAAGCTTTTCAAGTTAGACAGAAATCAATACAGTACAATTTAAGGAGCTTTCATCTTACAAAAGATGAAGCAATTAAAAAAGCATTTCAAACATGTAGCCAATGCTTATGAAATATTTATTAATATTTACAGTTTGATACAACTGCATTGTCTACTGGATAGAAACATGAAAATGTTTCTAATATGAGCTATTTCTGTAGTCACGTAGCATACTTCAGCACTGAAGAAAAGCTCTTTCCCTTCCCTGACTTCATTATCAGACAAATTGCCAAGAGAAGAAAGCATCTTCAAAAGCATACTTGCTGAAGAATGAAGATAAGAAACCTATAATGGTATCTTCATAGGACAAATGATAAAAGTCACACTCAATTCTGCCAGAAACAGGCCTACACAAGTACAGAAGTAGATTAAAATCTCAGTTTGGTTTACAGATTATCAGGCTTTTTTCCACTTTGTATTACTGGCAAGCAATCAGAAGGAGTCATGGCAAAACATTAAGAGTACTACAAAGATGTACAGCAGATTACGAACAAGTAAACTTGAGCATTAATTTAGATACAGCCCAACAGGCTGGAATGTTTACCTTCCTCTTTTTAAAAGAGGAATTATCAGTTCAGCTCCCTTGCCCTAGAAGTATGTGTCTCCCAACTCCATTACTATATTTGACATATTTTATGCATGCATGCAATTTTAACTACGAACATCCTTATTTAAAGGGAGAGCTGGTACTTACCTATTTTTTAGGTATATACATGATCTTTCTACTATACCCAGCAAATCTTCAGCTGAATGTTCATAAGTCTAATGGCATATCTTTCTACAGCAGTTCTTCTAAGAGTTTCATACAACAAAGCCAATAAATAATGTGACTCATTTTTCTAATTTAGTTCAACACTTTTTATCCAGTTTTTCTACACTGAATGCTGGGCAGCATCTTTAGTAATCAAGCAGAAGCAGTTTGTAATCATCATCAGCAATATCTTTCAGTTGGATTCACATACATTTTAACACACAAGAAGTAATGAGTAATCTATACCACAGACAAATCAGACTTTATAAAATGAAAAGAAGTCACTGGTTACCTTAATCTACACTCTTCTCTGACGTATGCAATTTTTATTAGAAACACTGACCCACAAATATTTATCTAAACACAACACTCAACTTCTCTCTAAGCTTGACAAGATCAATCATTAAAACTTGACTGAAACTGCTATGGGAAAACAGAGATTTTCAGAAAACAGAAGCATTATGGAAGTCCTCCTGCTCAAACCTAACAGCTGGGTGACACCAAAAGGAAGGTCTTGGTCTCTTCAGTACCAAGCTCCCATTGCTCCCACAGGCAGTCAGCTCACTGTACCAATATTGCCAAGACAGCAGATCTGAATTAAGAGTCAGGATAGCAAAAAGCAACAGTGAGGTGGGGGCCTCACTCTTTGGTAATATAAAATGAATTTGCATCCTAAAGCTGTATTTTCACTTCAGTTTGCATTTTAACTAAGCAGAAAAAAGCGGTGTCACCATCCCACAAATTTGCCATTAACTCATCCTATCCCAGTTCATCTCTCTCCCTCATGTCAACTGGATACATTTTAGTCCAGAATAGTTCTTCGATACTATTTGTGCCTATAGTTCACAAACATGCCATGTAGCACAAGGGAGAGAATAGAAACAAGAAGCTGGGGGAAGCACAGTAAGACAAAACTGTTAAAATGTTCATGAAACTGTAATCAGAGAATACCAAGCCAGAGGTGCACATCGGACTCATCAGCACTGGTAGTTTCAGCAATTCCAGACACTACCACTCTCTTGCCTTAGGCAGTTCAGCCATTTGTGCAGAAAGAGCTTCATCTCATCCAAAAAGATGTTTAAAAGTTACCTTAACTAGCTGGAAGAGCTGACAGAAGAGAGAGAAGTTTTATTTTACAGTTCCAATTTAGATATTGCTATTCAATGAAAAGTAACAACTGGAAGGGGAGGACAAATAACAGCCTTTCAAGCTGTCACTAGAAAGAAAGGACTCAATTTGAAACCCATCCTACAGGAAATCATCTATAAAGAAAAGCATGTGTACACATCATTCACATATGGTATATGCATTATTTTACACTTCAAATAGAGTTTAAGACAAAAGCACATAAAGCAATCTCTCTCAAAGCTCAGGGTTCTTCTAACAGCAAGGTTAGCTGAAATGTCACCTCTCCTCAGTCAATCTGCTCTAATATCTTCTTCACTGAGATACCTCATTCACTATTCAGATTTTCCACAATTTAAATATTAGCCTGCCATATAGATTTATAAATCACTAAAGTTAATAACAAAGCAGCCCCTCCCTTTCTTATTGAATATCTAAGGGCATCTCACAAACACAGTTCACAGCACAGTCCCACAAGCAGTTGCACTGGAGTAATTCAGCAGGTGGCAAGCAAGACCAGGAACCCTTTAACAAATGCCACTTAATGAAGACCAGTGTGAAAAAAGGGTGATTACTACTTTGCTACACCAAACCAGAGTGGAAATCCCCTTCCAGTTAAGAGTGCCATCTTTCAGATCAAACAAAGTATTTTTAGAACTTAACAGCTTTCAATGGTTCCTCCCCCCACAGCTTTCATTGCTGCTTCTGCTGTAGAGGTATCAAGAACAGGTTCCCTTCTTATCTTAGCCTGAACTGCTGGGTTAATGCATTTGCTGGAGTGCCATTCAGCTTCAGCAAGCACAGAGATATGTTACACTTAATGCATTGCCAGCTGGGAACAGAGGTGATAACGACTTTCCTTACCAGGAAAGATGCCCTGGTTTGAAACCACTCAGGAGCTTTTCCAAATAATTTTAATTGACATTATGGAACTCTTCTTGCTTTTGATATTCTGAATATAACTTTGAGTAATTAATACTAACACAACAAGCCCAAGAGACAGCAATTTGTAATCTAGTTTACAGCTTAAACATACAAACCTTTCAAAAATCCATTATTTTTGCTTTACTAACTCTTACCCTTGGACAGGAATAAGGGAGAGAAAACAAACAAACAAAAAAAAACACACCAAACAAGGGCCATTTATTTTAATATCCAAGTTCTACACTTGGCGTCTGTCTTTTCAGGACCATGGAAATCAATCTGCCTGACCTTGCAAATGGACTAGCTTGGATTAAAAAGCCTTTTCACCAAGACCAACACTACCGATACAGCGGAAAAGTTATAAATGAGGAAGACTTAAAGGAATACTACTTGCAGACTTTAAGAGGTAAGCTGACCATTGCTTAAAACTTTGACTAATTTTCTGCTATTATTAATCACACTATCAACTATCATCTCCAGACTCTCATATTACAGGTCTGAACATTCAGACTGGTCTATTACTACTTTTACTGGCAGAACTGTATATATTTTTTGCTTTAATCAGAGTTTAGTGGACTTCATGAAACACAGACAAAACAGAATAAGCCTAGGTTCATTTAAAAAAAATGGCCAGTAAGACTCAATGCTTCATGAATAAATATTCTAAAGAATGTGCATGTGTCCAGAGGAAAAGTTATACAAGCATCACAGGGACCCAGCAACACACATTCCAGATTAAGGAATAATAAACAGCACATGAAGTATGAAGTATAATCTAAAGAACATATAAAAACTACCTTTCAAGATGAATTCTATATCAGAAAAAATGTTACATTAAGCAAAACAATTTCTTTTTATTTTGGCAATTTATTTGTTCACATTTAGAGATATTTGCTTTCTTCAGTTTTAACAATGAAAAGTAGAATACCCTTTTTTCCTATTTACCACTGTAACTCGTTTAATGTCTCAGAGCTTCTCAGTCACACCCCAGACCATGTGCTTTACGATCTGATGTAATGAATAATGAGCAAATGGCATAAGTTTTCAGGCAGCATTATATGCAACTTCTAAAGTAGATACAGCCTTTCTCAAGGACTGGGGGTTAGGTATTCTTTTGGAACTTGAACCATATTATATAGCCAGACTGATTTTGAGGAAAAAAAAAATTAAAATAAATCTGGATTTAAGGGAAGATTTCTCCATTAATGTCTTCCATTCCACTGAGTGAACACAACAAAAGTTAGACTTAAGAAAGTCACTTTATCACTTGGTCTATTCTCCTTCCAGAACACTCGTGAGACTCCTTCATATCCCACTTTGCAAAAAACAGAGTGATAAAGGATCTCGTGTCTACAGCTTAACGAAAGTTTGTTCTGATATGCAAACCAAAGATTCTATTGCATATTAAAAATAAGTATTTGAACAAATAAAACTATAAAAGAAATATAAAACCTACAAAAAAAATTATGATCTGGCATGATAGGCTATTCATTCTTATAGCCTCCTGCCATGCAAAAAAAATATTTATATACTGCTTGCAAAGTTCCTGACATACCTTGTCAGAAGCTCTGCACAGACTGAAGTATGTTACATGATATACTCAGAACAGATCTCATGCTATTCAAGACAGAAATGGCAGAGGTCCAATCTGGTAAATATAACATATAATAATGTATGTATATATATATATATATATATATGGTATATATAAGATAATATGTATCTGGTAAATATAACAGATAACTATAAGCTCTCCTTACTATAAACCAGTAGTATCATATTAGGTTATAATGATTGTTAACATGGAACCTTCCCTGTGTATGTGGTGGCATAATTTTGCCTTGATCATTTTCTACTATTTCTACCATGCTTTTTGGAAGCGTAAACCCAGATTCGCCACTGATCCTGTTAAACATAAATATATAGGCACAAAATATATTTGACTCTGCCAAAGAAAAATATTAATAAACACTATTTTAGGGTTTTAATCAGTCTGAACAACTCCCCACCTGTAAGCTAAGGAAACAGAATCATCGGTTGAATCATTCAGCAATCTTCACAGGACAACTTACTCTTAAGAGTTCACAAGGATCACAGTTGGTTTCCACAAGCAGGATACAAAAGAACCACCAAGCAAACAAACAAAAAAACAGCAAATCCCACTACAACAGACAACTCGTTGCCAACCCTCTGTGTAAGAGGTAATTTTTCCTTGTACAACCTAGCAGTCCCTCCTCTTTCAATTACTAAAGGATTTCAAAAGAACTTCACATTAAGCCCTTGGAGATACACATTCCATTAACCCCTGGCTTAAATCTGTTTGAATTAGTCCCAAAACTGCCAGTTTTTCATGCCAGCAGGCAGCTGAGCAGAAACAAACACCCTTCCACATGAAGAGAACTTGGATACTGCCATTTCTATGCATACAAATAAAACATACATGTTGAAATTAATCTGCAAATCTGAATTAATCCCAAAGAGGTCTTTTGGTGGTGTTCTTTGGTTGCCTTTTGGGGTTTGGTTTTTTTGTTAAGTTTCTTGACCACTGCAGATAAAGGCAAACAACTTTAACACTGAAGATTTCAATCACGTAATTTGGTTTTTTCTAACCAATTCAGAGAATCGAGGTCAGAAAATTTTAGAAATTACATAAGAAAGAGAAGCCAAGCACCGCTAAATGTAAAACATAAGGGAGTTAGCTGTGCTGAAATCTTAAGGAATAAAAAACTTAGATACTGTTTTCTATGCATTTAAGCTTGTATTTGAACAAACTGAACACTAGCAGAACACACAAAAACTGATCGCCTGCTTATTTGTGACACTTCGGCAAATAACTGATGACATGCTAACTACACCGAGCATTTTCAATCTGCAATCAGCACAGAGTGTTTCATAGAATCATAGTTTCTGGACATAGCTTCCACCTTCTTCCAGGAGAAGGACACAGTGAGGAAACAAAGGATAATTTCTGACCGAAGTCCCTTAAAGAGTGTTAGAAAATGGGAAAGATGGGGGGTAAGAAAGGACACTCTCAATTCCTTCAGAGTGCAACTATTTCCTGTATCCAGTCTATAAAGTCTATAATAATTTCCTTGCTCATGTTTGTATGAATGTCTTCCTTCCTTGTACTTTCTATGTCATCTCTATCCTAACTCCCACAGATATAACACAACAGCATTCCACAGGAAGAGGGGAGCTTTCATCAATAAAGAAAAAAGGCACATAATTAGCTTTATGGGTCGCTAATGAACTCACATTCAGCCTTCCTTTTTTGACGGCTTCCTTTATAAGTGATCCTCTAATCACT
>JBCJKH010070464.1:0-17557 GCA_039877255.1 Loriculus beryllinus
GTTACATCCTGGGCATGACGTGCTGTGGTATGGAATACCTCTTTGGCTAGTTTGGGTCAGGTGTCCTGTCCCTGCTTTCTCTCAGCTTTCCCTCCTCCCTGAGAGAACATGAGACTCACGAAGTCCTTGGTCAGAGCAAAACATTCGAGCAATAACTAAAAACATTGCTGTTATCAGTTCTGTTCCCAGGCCGAAAGTCAAAAACATAGTGCTGTACCAGCCACTAAGAAGAAGAAAAAATGACTGCTACTGCTAAACCCAGGACAGGTGGATAGGAATGATTGTGTTTAGGCACTAGAGTGATTGCATTATATTTTGCAGAAATCCTGGATGAAAACTGTCAAATGTTGGTCTTGGCTTCATGCCAGTTGCTCAGTTCTGGGCATTTAAAACTCAGCTTATTTAGGAACCTTATGCTGTTTTTAAAACTGATGGAAAATTTCAAATTCTTTCACTGCAGAAATCGAACATTTAGGGTGATGGTTAATATTAACCACAACATTATGTTTCAGAGTGTTCAGAAGCAGTATTTCCCATGCAATTGATACAACACTTGTCAACTGAAAATGACACATGAAAGAAGGATCTAGTCTTCATCACTGATATTTTAAAAAAAATTAATATGCGTGGGGAATGTTTACTACTGAAGAGCCTTTCCACTTCCTTTACCCCTTTTCACAGATACAGAGAGGGTTTAGAAAGTCAGAAATGAAACAGGGAATTCTGATTACTAATCTTTTATTTTGCCCTGTGATGGGAGGTTTTTGTCAGTTTAACGGATTTAAGCACCAGAAGGGCCAGATTTTATAGGAACTATCTTTCCTTAAACCTTTAATGACTTAAACTATCTTTTTTTATGGTTTGTGCTTGCAAAAGTTGCTTATTACTCTAGGCTTTTCTTCTACTGAACAAATCAAATTTGTTCTGCTTTCATAACAGTACATTATAAATACCACGCCATGTCCCTTGGATTTTTTATTCGGAAAATTAGTGTTTCTTAGTAAAAATGTTGTCAATAAAAGGGTCAGCAATGATGACATTTAGATATTTATAAAATCCACTGTCTTTAAATAAGATGAGGTTATAGTCAAAAGAAGACCCTGTGTATTAAGCACAATGTGCAGCTGATCATTTATATGCTAAATATCCCATTATTTTATAATATATCTTCTGTTAGTAGGTTTTGTGTTGCAAATCTATGACTAACTGCCAAAACATTTCATTACCTAAATGAACTACAACAGAAAGTAGATGTGTGTGTACTGGTAATCATTTACATAGTTTGAATCAAGACATGTTCCTGAATCATCTTACGTGACTTCTTAAGACTTCTGATCATTCTGAGAGCTGCTGAAAATGCAGCACGCTTGATAATAGCCTGATTACTTTCAGCATGTAGGACATCAATTAGAGCTGCACTTCTATTGAGAAGGGGTGGGGTGAGCTTAGGGTTCTGCGGTAACTCTGCTTAGAGTTTTCTATTTCCTGCTCTGGGAGCTGCATTCAGAAACAGAGAAACTCCAAGTATGTGAGACACCAAGATGAAGCCTATTTTTTCCTGAACAGTCAGAAGTGCACTTTCAGAGAAAGAATCTGCAAGAAAATGATCAACTGAATAGCAAAGATAACATAGCTGTATATATTAAGATTTAGCTAATATTTTACCATCTTTATCTATGGCACTGCAAAAACTTTCCCAGCCTTCTGTCAGTGTAAAAGTATGCAGTTTGTTGATGCACTTTGTTCGGATTTGAGAGATACCACTGCAGTCTAATTTCTTCGGTCTTACTAGATTCTGAGGTGTTGAATTGCTTTCATAAAAAGTGTATATAGACAACATTAAAGTACCAAAGAGACTTCTATTTTACCCTCTTGGCTGATGTAAAGTGCACGTTTTTAGTAGCTGTTTAACATGCAAAAAGTTTTTGATAAAGTTTATGATATGCTATTGATTGTATTTCTAATTAGTGTAACAGGAATCATTCTTGGGTTGATGTTTGTTTATTATATGACAATCTACTATATTTAAGTGTATGTGAATGTTTTAAAGTCTGTATTTATATTTTTCAGATACTTTCTGTAGATATCTGGTTTTGGCTTCTTACAACTTTGTTAAAATTCAATAATTTTTAGCAGACATTTCCAAAAAGAGACTTTCAGCATATGCAGAAAGTTTTAAGAAATAGTTCAGATTTAAAGAAAAAAAACATTTTTGTGGTTATTCTTTTATCCATGTTTAAAAAAAAAATACATTGAAAAGATTTAAAAAAAAAAAAAAAATCACATTTTAATAGCAGCCATATGACTACCCAGCTTTTGTCACATTAAAAAATGTACAAGAATTATTTGTTGCCCAAACAGAGATATTTTTATGTCTTAGCTAAATGACAAGAAAATACAGTTTCATAAGTGTTGATAGGCTTGTAGAAGACATGTATGACATTTCCAGGCCTTTTTCTTCCTGCTTTTTTCTTCCAGTTGTTCCTCTAGGCTGTTTTGGTCCAGGTGTGGGAGCAAAAGAGCTGAAAAGAGTTGGGAAGAGTATCTGTCTTCATTTGTGATTACATCTGCTGGTGGTAGCTAGTGAGCATAAAGAATAAGAGAAAGGATGTGACAGGAAAGGTGGAAAAGGAGTGATGGGCAGATATGGAGGGAACAAGAGGAAAAAGTTGTGAGGAAAAGAGCTGTCAGGTAAATGAGGGAAAATGGCGGAACACAGTATAAATCAGGATAAGGCTGAGAACCAGAAAGACCAAAAGGCGAAAAGACTAAGGAGTGTGAGGTGGTATTGCAGAATTTAAGCATGGTATTTAAGCATGTGGTGTAAGGGCAAAGCTACAGATCAAGGGAAAAGGGGCAATACAGAAGGCTGTGGAATAGGCTGAATGATTGTTGATCACTGCAGAAAATTTTACTTCAAAACCCAGAACTGAATGCAAGACTGTATATTTAGATTAGATATTAGAAAGAAATTCTTCAGTGAGGGTGGTGAGACACCGGCACAGGTTGTGGCAACAGTTAAGGCCAGGTTGCATGAAGCTTTGGGCAACCTGGTATAGTGGGGAGCATCCCTGCACATGACAAGGGGATTGGAACTAGATGATCTTTAAGGTTCCTTCCAACCCAAACCGTTCCGTGATTTTATGATACACTTTGCTTCTGCTGGCACATATTTGTGAAGTCTGGTGATGAGATTTATGTCCCACTCCATTTTACAGAAGAGTCAATGAAAAAGCAAAGGCTTTTTAATTTGATTTTAAAAGATAATCTGTGAATTTAGTTTGATTGGGTCAAGCTTGTTTGTAAGATACTTTTCTTAACAAAAATGATCTATTTATTTATTTATTTGCTTGTTTGTTTCTATAAATATCACTGTGTAGTTCAATTCTCAAAATGAAGTATTTTGGGACTAAATTCAAGTATGTTGTGAAAGAGGTTATTTTTATGATCTGTGCTCAGTTGTATTAGAAGTACATATTATGTGATAAATTATGTATTATTAAGTATATTTTATGCAACTGAAGAAACAGAAAGTCCGGTCATCTGGTTAAACTTTTTTGCTTCTCTCTTGATGCAGAATTCCTGTAGGTGGTGGCTCAGTTCACGTGAAACAAGCCTTTTGGGATTGGCACTGCCTGTTTCCTGTGTTTTCAAGAGGAGATGTCTGCGTAAATTTTGTGAACAGATGCATTAATGCAGAGCCATAGAAAATAATATGCAAGTTACAAGTTCTCTGAAATATCAGTCTTAGGTTTTTCCAACTGAATACTGTGAATTCTTGGGTATTTTAAATTATTTTCTTAATTTCTTTTTTACTCAATTCCTTATTTATAAAGGCAGGAATTTAATCTCACATATGCTTTAAAGAGAAATATACTAATGCTTATAAAATAGTTAGTTCTTACGGTGAGAATACATGAGAAATATATGTGAAGAAATTAATAAATTAATATTTAACTTAGGGTTTAAATACTACATTGAGTTTGTCTGGAGGTACATACTAAACTGGGGCAAAAATAATGAATTACGACAGGAAAATAACAAGGGTGAAGAATACCATATCAGGCTACAGTTATAAGTGATATCAAAACACATGATTGTAAGAATTCTAGATACATCAGTTCAGACAAATCTTAACTAAGGTCTGAATTTTGAACCTTACATTATTTTTTACCTTTTCTAGCTATTACTGTTAGTATTACTGTAAGATACAGATTCTTATTTTGATTATTCAGAATCACAGGGTCTGGGATTTCTGTCTCTTGCAGTTCCTATGACAACACACCCAGATCACTGTTTCTGTCATTTTCTAATCTCAACAGCAGGCCTTTTTTTTTGCCTTTTCTTGTTTACCTGTTTCACAGTGAAATCAGTTGATGTGTACAGATAACTAGCAGAGATTGCTCACTTTTTAAACCTAGAAATCACAGTATCTACTAGACATATTAAATCATGTCACTGCAATTGTTCATTTCAGGATGTATGAGGATATCAGTGTCAAAATGGTCTTGTATAGAAAATATGCTGCCAGGTTTAATTCTGATCAGTGGAGCATTAGATGCATTGACTCAATGAATATTAGGTTATTTCAGAGGTGTAATGTTATCTGAGTTTTCTATTCTCAATGTGAGACATTAAGAATGATAACACCTGTTATGATAAAACCATCATTAATTAAATAACATCAGAATAACATAGTCTCTTAGCAACAGAGAAATATATTATCTTGAAAAAATCTCACATACTTGTAGGGCCTCTATAAGGGATTTTTCCAGGGGAAGGGGTAGAGATAGTTCATCTATAATCTTTTTACAGCAAAATAATGTTTTATTTGCAATAAAAATAACAGTATCGCATAAAAATATTAAATTACACTATAGTCTCCTGGCATGCAGTTCTGAAATCTCTCTCACTTCCTGGGTTTGAGGCATATGTCTATGGCAGGATAAGCTGTGTAACATAATTAACAGATTTTGACATTTGGTTTTGCCAAAGAAAATATAATGAGAAATGTAAGTGGTGCTACTTTGACTGTGCTGAATTTTTCTGAATATGGGCCAGAAGAAAGGAATAGCTCTCTGCTCAGAAAAATTTAGGTTTAACCATGCTCCCCTTCTCCTCCCCAAAAAGAAACAAAACAAACAAACATAAAGAACTCAGGACTTAGAGATATATTAATATTACTGGTTTTCTTCCTTTTCTTTTCTTTTGCTGTAGTAGACATACTACCAGTTTGTTTTCCTAGCTAGCTCACAGAATAACCTCGGTGTCTCATAACTAGTTTTCACTCGATTCATCAAATTTTTATTTTAATTTTTGCTACTGAATTCTGAGAAGTCAGAAAACTCTCCTGGAATTTTCTCTGGTTTGGGGAGAAAATGAAAATTGAGTTGTTATTTGCTATATCTCCCAAATGGCATCACTGTGTTAGATATTGCTTTCTGATTGTAAAAAGATTAATTAGAGTTGTGAAGATTAATGGAAGTTACCCTCTAATCTGAGTTATCTTTTCTGATACTGTAGTTATAACATAGTACAGTGTGCTTCCTGCAACCTGAAATTTATTATGGGGGTATCTTCTTACTCTTAAAAAAATACACAACAATTATCATATTATATCTTTTCTAGGCCTCTGGCCTGTTATTATTCTTCCATTTGTAGGAACTTACTTTGTGTATTACAAATGACTTCTATATCTATGTTGTAAGATGCTGCTATGCTCTTTAAAAAAAAATCTGTGAGTGCTGGTTCCAGTCAGCCTTGTAATCTACATATCATACATCCCCTTTTTGTCTATTATTGCCTCATCTGAGTTATCATTAGGCTTTACAATTTTTTCTCAGTCATAGGCTGCAAATGTGTGTTTTCATAATATCAGTTTTTGAGAAATGAAAACATTTGAAAACTGTTTTGTTTTACTAAATTAGAAAAAAGAGCCACAATTAAGTTTTGACTAACTTTTTTCTATATCTGTGTTAATTTCGAAGTCATTATTAACAGAATGATTTATTTAAACATGTCAGGATAATTATCCCCTGCTGTGGCATATTTTTTAACGTTGTTTTAATTGAGCACTATATAAAGGTATTTAACATGTTACAAAACACATCATAAAAGAGTTCTTACATCTGTTAATATTTAAAAATCTTATTATTTTACAGCCTTCAGGGCAGTGTCATTTTACCCTTTTTAATATAACCTAGAAATATTTTTTGACTGAGGTCATTAGCTTGCTGTTTATATTCTCTTAAATCTTCCTTAGGCACTTGAAGTTGCTGTCTTTAGACATGTAAACAAAGCAAATTTGGCTTATTGTAGACACAGTTGCAAAGGATTTTATGGCCTGTGTTGAATTCATCTTATGGTATCTATGCTTTAGAGGTACCAGTCTTAGTCTTTGATAAAGTCTTTGCATCTATGTTGCTCTACGGTATCCACTGATGGAATGCCCCAACCAAGATGCTTTCCAAGCAGGACATACCCAAATGGTACCTCTTTCATTACAACTTCAGTTCTAACACATAATATCATAATGATGCAGTTAATATACGATCTATATGCAATTGCCATCTGCAGTATTCAGGAACCAGCTTCAGGTCTTTCCAGCCTCCTCTTCATATGATTGTGAAAAAGAAGGCTCCATATGAGACCACATATGATATAATGCTAGCATCTCTAGTGCTCTTGCCTTGTTCTGTTCATTGTGGTTAGAAAGCTATGATGAATTTAGTTTTGCCTCATTCTTCAGGACTGAGTTAAATGAGACATTGCTGTATGACCAGATCCTTCTTTCTGGTAGAAATAGTAACCTAGAACATTTAGAACATGGAATTTAATTCCACAGATACAAACCGATATGTCTTCAGGTCACAATGAATTACATTTGCAACCATGTCTGTAGGGAGGATATTTTGGATCTTGAAAAAACAGTGATATAAATAAGCTCATATACTTGTTACGAACATCAGTGTAGACCTGGATATCTAGATGGAGAAACATTTGAAATCTTTCTGCATGTGTTATTCAACACAGGTGCACCTTATCACTCTAGAATTCCTGTTCCTGTATCCTAGTAGCTGCAATAAGCAAGTTCCCTATAGGCATGATTGTGGCTTCCACACATACAGTTTATGGTTCCTGGATTGATAACGGGTATGAGTAGATGTGATGTTATTACAATGTACTTGCATGATATGAAAAGTAGGAGTAACGTAAATTACCTCACTCTTTCCAAAGTAAATGAGATCAATACTACATATCTAAAAAATATAAGTTCCATTAATATTATGGCATAGTTAAAGGAAATGAGTCAGTGCTTAACCCTATTAATTTTTGTTATCTGCATGAATGTAAATTCAATTATATATCTAGTACATGGACAAGGTGTAGTATGCTGATGCTTCTAAACAACACTTCTCAAGAACAGAGAAAGTCCAAACTGAACAAATAGATTTTTTACATAAGGCTAGATAATTTTATCATTAGAGAGTGATCATTTACTCTTTACCAATAGTTTGAGGCAGGATGACTTATCTATGCAAATCTGTCCAGAAAAAATCTGCAGTAGAGGAAATTCAACAACTTTTTATTATTTATTCATATTTCAATACTTAGGAAGTTATTATAATCTGATGAAATCTTGCCTACAAAGTTACTTCTTGTGAAATTTGTTTAGTCCTGCTGGACAAATCAGTGGAGATATCAAACAGAATTAACAACTTTTTGTATTAACTATTCTTTCTTTTTTTTTTTTTTTTTTTTGTGTGATATCACATTTCTAGACAAATTGTGAAGTAACCATCAAAACAATGTCAACAAACTCAATAATTTCCCTTTGTTCCCAAAATCTTTTACATTGTTGCTGTTCATTTAAATTTTTCTCAACTCCTCTAGATCTTCTTTCAAGTATACGTCCCAGACTGGGTGTAGTTCTTCATGCTAGAGTTTTAATTAACAGGTATAGACCGGGAAAGAATAATGACTTTCTCTTGTTATTCATTATACCATTGTTGTTACGTCTGCATTTGTGCTTTGGTTTTCACCTCCCATCTAAGGTAAAATACAACACACTCGTTAAAGATCATCTTATTAATCACCTTACTGTATATCAAGACCACTTTGAATTCTGATGCCATCCTAGTTTGGATCACAAATTTTTTACTTCATTACCTAAGCCTGAGGCACTGAAGGTCAGTTGAGTTCTTCCTTCAAGTAAGTAAAATAGTTAATACTTTGACACAAAAGTTCAAAGTTTCTTTGGTTTGGTCTTGTTTATAATGAAGAATCAGAGCCTTAAGAGTCAGTATTAGCCTTTTCTGCTTTATGCTGAAACTAAATGTAAGATTGAAAATTTTCTTGTCAGGTGGACCTAATCTTGAAACATATCATTAGTGCAATTGTGAAGTATAAATTCAAAGGCAAAGCCATTCATTACAATGGACGTTGTATTTACCTGTTAAGAGAACTGGAAGAAATATAGAGATAGAAGTTCTATTTTTGCTCAGTGTGTGCAGAAATCAGTATCTCAGGGGCTGAATGTGGACGCGATTTCTGTTTTCTCCACTGAAATGGTCAACTGAGAAGTATACCTCTATCTCACTGGACCCAGAATATAATTTTCCAACTGAACAGCTTAGGAAAGAGTTTGTTTACATCAACGACATATTTATGGTAAAATGCCTGGTGCAGAATTTGTATCTGACATCATGGCCTTCAAGGACTTATTTTTCTTTCCACTTTGACCTTAGTGGTCCACATTTTATACAGATCGCTTTTATTTTATTTTGCCTTTAAAGAGATTTAATGTCATCCCCTAAAGATAAGCAGCAGTAATAAACCATAAAATCAATATATTGTTTTTTGCAGGTATCTCAAACAGAAAAGGCTAACGGTGTTAATGTCTACAGATTTCACCACTGACAAAGTTTTGCTTTTTTTTTTTTTTTTAGTACGTAATCTCTCCTATTAATGTTGTTGCCATCTCCAGTGTCAGATCATTTTATTTACCTCTTTCAAGTGGTCTGAAGATCCTGGCATGTCCCAGTAGATGTTTTTTACTTATCCAACAACAACAAAAAAATTTCTTAGTACATTTGCACAAAGTCTTACTAGCAGTAGAATAAAAGAAAATCAACCAGCTTGCATTCTGACAGTAAAATCTGACAATTGTATGAGTAGTAGTCTTCTCTTACTGAATTTTTTTAAAAAAATGTGCTTTTCTGTTCTGTGTTACCTCTTGTGAAGTCTTCTATAAAATTTAGATACATACTTCCACCTTTATCTGTGCAAACCCATTCATATACTGAATTACCAAAGGATTTCAAGTATTGAGATGAGTGATAGATACCAGGGTACTTGTAAAAGTCCGTCTCTAAACACTTTGCAGTAGCAAGCCTCTATTAAGCAGCAACAAGCACAGATCACCTTAGTCGCTACTGTTGCTTCATGCTAACATTGTAAAGTCACAAATCAGAAATCTCAGATGAGAGTGATATAAATGTAGCTTATAGTTTGTGTCAAGAACCAGGGGGTGAAGGTGTAAATAAAATTCTCGTGGTGGCCGCAATAAGAAGAATAGGGTTACCGCCACCTTCTTACCAAAAGAAAACAGGTGGCTTTTTTCAATGACACAAGTACTTCACACTGAAGTTATTGCTGTCAGGTGATGTAATGAGGTCTCTGTCTAAGGAGGTAAGTGCTTCAATGTGATAAACACATGGCTGTCAAGTACAGAGATGCTGAGTCTAAGATTAGGCATGAATTTCCCACAAGAAATTGGGAGATATTGAATTATACTGGCATACTTCATGGACTGGTGACTTTATTTTTGAAATTTTAAAGTATTTGGTATTACATCACCATTTTCACAAATAACAAATTAAAAAGAGTTAAAAATCATAAGTATCCATTAGCTTGGGTGAATTTAAATAATATGAAATCTGTTTTTGAAAATTAACAGTTTAAAGCATTTTTTTTCTCAATGCATCAACATTTTAGGGGCTCAGGTTCAGAATTTTCAGCAATATAGAAGCATGCAATTGCCAATCATCTATGGGAAGTTTAATTTTAGGTGTTTTTTTTGGTGTGGGTTGTTTTTTTTTTGTTTTGTTTTGTTTTGTTTTTTTTCCAATAACACATTGTAGCTCAGTGACAGATTTATAAAAAAACATGCAATTTTCCAGGGCAGCACTTAACTTACTAATGTGTGAGACTATGGCTTCTCTTATAATCCCTGCTTCATTCTATATCTTCTTGCCACCTCTGGTAACAAGTTATTCTACCCAAAGCACAGTCTAATCTGTGTGTTGAATGAAGCATTGATCACAGCTTCTAGAAAATTAAGTTTGTGAGCATATAGAAGCTGGAGGAGTATCAGATGCAGTACACCTAACTGTGACTGCATAGGAAATACATTGGGCATACATTTCTAATTTTAAATTTATTGAAATAGATGCTTTATCAAAATTTCCTCTGAAACACTGTGGCTGGAACAAAGGAATGTGTCTATTATTTGTCACTGGTTGTTATGTACAGAGCTCTCAAATTCAAGTTCACATCTTTTTGTACTCTCCTTGGCACACATGCAGCCAAAAGCAATTTCTTTGAATGCATTTAAGAAAAAGAATCTTGCATTCATTCCCCACCCCCCCGACCCCAGCTCCCCCTTCCCCTTATTTCTTTAAAGGGTAATTATACTGCTAGACAATATGTTAAATCAGTTTGATTAGCAAAGCAATAGAGTCTTACACACCATTCCAAACTAATTGTATAGTCACAAAAGAATGAGTCACAACAAGCCAAGGGTCTAAGAGGGCTGCTAGTGAACTTACCATAACCTTATGTTCCTTTCATTAATTTTGTGGATCATGTCTAAAATGACAACAGCAGCTGCTGCTGAGGACCATCAGTGATGCAATTAACTAGAACAAATCACATTCATTGATTAAACATTAATTTTTACTTGCCTAGTATCTCAAGATAATGTTGCACTCACTCAATCTGACACTTTCAACTACATATATATAGCAGATACAAGCAATATTTATTTTTCTTTCTATTTTTGGACAGGACAATGTTTTGGCAATCAATAATCAAATCTGATTTCAAATAATATTGATTAATCTGTAATATCTTCATAAAAAGAAAAAGATTTGAGTGACAAATTTAATATTTTTCTCTCATTACTTGTTTGAATAAAATTTTATCTAAATATTGTCTCTGTTTTGGAAATCAGAAGTTTAGAAATTTAGTAAAACTGTATTTCAGTGTGGAGTGTATTTGCACATGTACTGACT
Source organism: Loriculus beryllinus (assembly GCA_039877255.1). Taxonomy (NCBI): domain Eukaryota; kingdom Metazoa; phylum Chordata; class Aves; order Psittaciformes; family Psittacidae; genus Loriculus; species Loriculus beryllinus. Next base: position 11,295 of record JBCJKH010070464.1, read on the forward strand.
GTCTCATCTATTGAAGATTTTTTGTTAAGATTTTGTCAGAATATTTTAACCCAAATGAAAATTCAGTTTCCCTCCAACTGATGAGTTTCACAATGTGCTGTTCTAGGCTTATGTGGTGGTGGGTTCCAAGGGTGGCTTCTGTAAGAAGGTACATGCAACTGTCCTCATGTGATGTGGGATAGCCTGTTCTAGTCAGTTCCAGTTCTAATGCAGATTTGGTGCTGGCCAAAGCTAAGCTGTTTGTACCTTTGTGATATTTTAAAAAGGGTAAAAAATGCTGCACAACAGCATATGGGAGAGAGCAGTGAGAACATGTGGAAGAAACAGCCCTGCAGACACAGAGGCAAAAGAAGGAGGGGAGGATGTGCTCTAGGTGCTGGAGCAGAGATTCCCCTGCAAAGTGTTGCAGACCATGGTGAGGCCGGCTGCACCGCTGCGGCCCATGGATGCTCACAGTTGAGCAGATACCCACCTGGAGCCCATGGAGGACACCACAATTCAGCAGAGGGGTGCCCGAAGGAGGCTGTGACCCCACGGGAAGCCCACACTGGAGTGGGATCCTGGCAACGCCTGTGGCGTAATGGGGAGAGGAGCCCACACTGGAGCAGCTGGACATGTCCTAAGCTGAAGCCTGTGGAGATTGTGTGCGGGAGCAGGCTTCTGCCAGGAAATGTGACCCCTGGAGGAGCCCGTGCATCAGCAAGTTTTCTGGCAGGACCTATGACCCTGTGGGGAATTCATTCTGAACCACTATGTTCCTGAAGGTCTGTACATCATGAAAATATTTGGAGCAGTTTGTGAAGGACCATTTCCTGTGAAGGGAACATGATGCTGCAAGAGCGGAAGAGTGTGAGGAGAAAGGAGTGTCAGAAAAAGCACTATGAGCTGAATACACGACCCATTCTTCATTCCCCTTGTCCTGCTCAGGGGAGGTGGAGAAGTCTAAAGTGGAGTGTTGTAAGAAGGAAAGAGTGGGGGGTGATTTTACGTTTATTCTTAGTTCTCATTATCATACTGTCTTTAATTAATAGTAAATTAAACTAATCTTAACATCGAATCATAGAATAATTTGTGTTGGAAGTGACCCTTAAGGGTCGTCTAATCCAATCCCCCCTTGCAATGAGCAAGGACATCTTCAATTAGATCAGTTTGCTTAGAGCCCCGTCCAGCCTGGACTTGGATGTTTCTGTGTACATCATTTCCAGGGATGAGTCGTCTGCCACATCTCTGGGCAACCTGTTCAAGTGTTTCACCAAGTCTTCCCCAAGACAAGTCTGTTTTGCCATAACAGTAATTAGTAAGTGATTTTCCTATGCTTATCTCAACCCACAAGCTTTTCATAGTATTTTCTCCCCATGCCCTGTAAAGAAGGAGGATTGATTGAGTGGCTTGCTGGGCACCTGGCAGCCAGCAAAAGTCAACCCACTTCATAATAAATATTTCATTAGAAGTATTTTTATTTTTGCAACATAAAAAGTGACAAGTAGGGGGAAGGAATGGGGAGCTATGACCTAAAATTCAGAAGACTGGAGTTTTCTTCTTTCTGGTGGAATCTATCAAATGTTCCGATTATTCCATATTTTATCTTTTTTTTTTTTTTTTTTTATAAAATATCATTTCATAATAGTTATGATCATGAGGAAGGAAATAATTGTTCTGCAGGTGCACACTTTGTAAAGAATCATCGACAACATGTTGAAACTAAGAGATAATTCCACCAAAATTTGCATTAGGAAGAGACAATCAAATTCTTCCTTTAGACTTCACGTTGGATTGTGAACTGAACCATAAAGAGTAGCTCCAGCAGTGTGCACCCCAGAATCTTTACTGAAAATTTCAGTACTACAGGTACCACTTGTAAAAGAATTTCCAAGCCCTTGATGTTAGCCAAAACATTCAGGACAATCTTTTCCACTTTCTTTTCATTCAAATTTAATAGTCTTAACTCTAAGAAAGTCTTCTGTGGTTTTAGCAAATGGATTTTGCTCACTAAGGTAACAGGAGGGGATATTAGCATACTCAAAGCATAAAATGATAATGACTAGCAGTTTGTCTTACATTTTTTGTCTTGTATTTTTTTGCTAGTGTTGTATATACTATCTGGCAAGACTCACAAAAGCAATAAAACTTAGAGGAGATGCTTCAATTCTATTTTAACTGATCCCACAAAATGTTTTGCAGCCCATATGGTGACCCCCTGCTCTTTTTCATACACTATGGGGAGAAGCTTGTGTCTTCATTTCCCTGTTTGCAGGTTTAAATTAGCCCCATGGTGTTACATTTGTTTTCTCAATTTTTTTCTGTGAGTTTCCTTAAGTACATGAGAGAAGACCAACCTCCTGCTGTTGCGTATTCATCCAATCCGCCAAGAGCAGAAGGAATCTGCTCACAGTGAACATTCACTTCATGCTGGTTTGCATTCTGATTTCAACTGGGAAAGATACTACATAAGCAAGCAGCTGCTTTTTAAGTGGAAAATAGGTGCATAGCACATTCACTTTTACATTCTGATTGTATCATTGGGTCCTTTAGTTCAGTACCATAGAAACTGGAGTCATACTCAATGTTTATTTTCTCTTCTATTCACTTCCATTCAAACTCAATCACTCTTTTGATTTATTTTTTTTTAAATTAAAAACAGGAACAAGAATCATTACATCCTTTCTATAAAACTTTGTTGAAGTCTGTTTCATGTTGCATTTTATTTGCCAGTATATTTGTGAAGACTGTGAAAAATCACTTGACAAAAAGCCCATGGAATCTGATAGGTAACAATACTGTGTCTTAGAATGAATCTCCTGATGTATACTTAACATATACTGATGGTAATGTACTGAAAATTTTGTGTCCCAATTCATAGGTCTAGGTGTTGACAGGAATCTGTGACAGGTATCATGATACCTAATTGTCTTTCACTAGTATTCTGCATTGCGGACACTAACTTATATAATTACTTTATAGGTGATATTATAGCCGCTATATATCCAACTAAATCCTGGATGCTGAACTGCGGTTATTACCTTATCAACAGAATGGAAATGACTGGTGACAGACAAGACTCATATCCTGACCAGGTTCTGGCTCTCTGTTGCTCTCCTGGTGTCATGGTCTGCTGGAGCAAGAACACAGGACCAGTGTCAGTAGCGATGGCCTGTTCAAGTTAATTGCAGCTGTTGCAGATCAGGGTAAGGACTGAAGAGTTCAGGGAGCACTATGTATTTCCACTGTCTTCTGTTTGGAACACTTTTTGACATAATTTTTGAATATTGACTCTTAAAAAGAGAAAAAATAGAAGTTGAAAATCTCAGTAAGTATGGAAGATGGAAATCTTGCCTGCTAACTTCTAAATCATGTGGACAGAATTTTATCCTGCAAACCAGTGTGGATTTTAATATAAGGTTGAATGAGCACCTTCTGCTCCATGACTTTTTGAATAGAACAGATAAGTCAAAGCATTTACAGAAGGGCTTAAAGGTTGTTCCCAACTTTCTTGGGATTCTGCAAATGGATAACTTATTAGGGAGAGGTGAGGAAAAAGAATATCCCTTTAAATTTCCAGTTGAATAAGATATGTTTCACACAATACCATGGAAATAATTTCTAAAAGATATTTAAACTTTTTAAATTGCTTTAAATTTGCACTCAGTCTTTACATTGATCTCAGTGAGAGGTTTTGAATGCTCAGCAGGCATGTAGCTCTGAATTTACTGGTCTGACTCTGAGTGCAAATGTGACATTTTTGTCCTTTATTTTTATCTCAGATTTTGCTCTGCTTGACTCCAATTTTGACACTTTTGTCCTTTTCTTTCATCCATTTGTGATCAGTAACAGCTTTCAAGCCCCCAGATTTAATGAAGAACTTTTAAGACTCGATAAATGATATTCATAAACATTTCTTCATCTTGTTCCATTTTTCATTCAGAATACACAGCATGAGAATACAAAAATCTACAAGGTAGAAAGAGTCAATAATATCTAGCTGCAAAAGTGACTTTTGTTTGACAATTTTTCTGAAGACTGGAGGGATATATAAAAATATAGCAGACAAATGGGATCCACAGGGACCCCTTTAAGATCTTTATGAATATTTGAAAGGGCATCTGGATCCATGGCTACACAGGGCAATCAATTGCTATGAATTTTTATTTCCCCAAGCACTCAGAGGGAATGGCATGACAGGTATACATTATCAGGCAAGCTTCATTTAAAGAAACATGGGGTTTGTTTTGATAGGACCAAGGGGGAGAAAAAATCTCATTCATAATAATCTAATTTAAACTGAGGATGGCAAAGCTGGTTGTTTAATTACTGCAATTATTGTAAAACTGAATTCTTCCTATTATATTTAGGTGCTGCATAGTCTTTTCTGAATTCTAGAACTGCTTCTTTGGAAGTTTGAAAAGCAGTCTCAGGAGCCTACAGAAATGAATAATGAAAAAACCCCTCTTTTTTAGAGAATTGAATCACAAAATAAGTTGGGATTTTGAAGGTGTCCTTTCCTCCTTTTTCTGTAGAAATTACTTTTTGAAAATCATTGATGGAGAAGAGTTTAGACAAGTTTTGACAGTCACCAACTTTCTTAAAATTAAAGATTTTTGGTAGAGACGATTAGAAATGTTATTGTGTCACTCGAAATCCAGTTGTCCCTGTCATTTATGTATAACTTTTGTGATATATGTATACAATTAGCTAAACTACATAAATATTAACACATATTTGTCATAAACCCGTGAAAGGAGGCAGTATTATATTTATTTTTTTTCTGAATAACATGAGGTTCCTTCTATTTCTTTTTGGGTTTTTTTCAGATGTTGGGTCAGGTCCAAAATGTTTTTCTTAGCAAAGCCTAAGTTCAAACTGTGTAGGAATAGCTACAGTTAGGAGATCAAAAAGGAGTAGATGTACTGTACAATTATAATATAATATATCTGGTATAAAAATTATGACTGCTTTGCCTCTGTGGGTACTCAATAACATATATAACCATAAATGTGGTGTATATGCAACTTGCTTCTTTGAGTTTTTAAATTCACTCCCACAAATCAAGCTATTTAATTGACATGACATTACTGGCTCCAGAATTTATCTGTAGAAGACACAGGTTGAAGGACTTGATACAGAAGGTGTCACAGTTCTTTTAAGTTACCCTAAGACACATGCTCCTTATTTTGCCATTTTTCATTAGCTCAAATTTTAGGAAGACTATAATCCAAAATACTTTACTGGTGAGCAAGTCACATATGATATAAAATAGTAGGTAAATTTTAAGAAGGCTGTAGGCAGGGATTAATATCTGGAATAAAATGGTTGCTTGGTGTTTATTCATGCTCCTCAGGGCATAATACCCCAAATTCAATTCCTTAGACCTTGCTCTTAGAGATAATTTTTTTTTTATTTTACAGTATTTCTTATACAGAGGTCAATGGCCATAAAAATTACTGAATCCGTTATAAGCTTGTAGAGTTTCTCAAAATCATGTCATTGCTTAGTTTCTTACCATTACCCTGTCAATTGCAGAAGAACTATTTTCTAGAAAATAATCTTGTTTGGTTTTGTTTGTTTGCTTGGTTGGTTGTTTTGTTTATTTGTTGGGGTGGGTTTTTGCTTTGTTTTGTTTTTCTTTTTTGGGGCTTGCTTGTTTTGATTTTTCTTTTTTATGCCTAAAGCTAAAATATGGAACATTTTGATCAGTGATTTTAATTTAACTGGAGATGAAGTTTTAGCATGGTAGCTATTGTTCTGAATATCATTTACTGAGGCTTCACCTGAAGCTATTTTTGATATACAGATAACCATTAAAAGATTATTGCCATATGTAAACATTAGATCCTTCAATACCCAAATATATAACTGACCCTAGCCCTCCTGGTTGAATAAGAAGTGAACTAAAAAAGCCTAATCATAGAACAGTTCATAGGATCTTAGAATAGTTAGTGTTGGAAAGGATCTTAAGACCATCTAGTTCCAACACCCCTGCCATGGGTAGGTACACCTCGCACTAAACCATGCCACCCAAGGCCCTGTCCAACCTGGCCTTGAACACCGCCAGGGATGGAGCATTCACAACTTTCTTGGGCAACCCATTCCAGTGCCTCATCACCCTTACAGTAAAGAGCTTCCTTCTCATATTCAATCTAAACTTCCCCTGTTTAAGTTTAAACCTGTTACCCCTTGTCCTGTCACTAGAGTCCCTAATGAAGAGTCCCTCCACAGCATCCCTATAGGCCCCCTTCAGATACTGGAAGGCTGCTATGAGGTCTCCA